>JBBYHK010010052.1:0-50802 GCA_038382065.1 Adansonia grandidieri | reverse complement strand
ATATATATATATATATATATAAGAAAATTAAAACTCATAAAATAAACTAGAGTTTCAAAAATTGATTTAACATGAATTTAATAAAAATATTTGAAAAATTTTAAAAATTTTAAACTTAGAAAAAACTTAAAGAAAAAAATTTGCAATGTAAAAAACCTTGTATATTGAAAATGAGAAAAATTCTAAAAAAAATTTTAATTTTGATAAGAATGAGCTAAATTTAATACTTTACTCAAAATATTAATTTATAGAAACAATAAAGATAAAGACTTGAATTTCGGAACAAATTTCAATGAAAAGTTTTGCGAGTATGACATTCGAGGTACAATGAAAAATTCAAAATTAATTGATAAAATTGACAATTTTGGCACATATTGGTCTAAAATGCCAATACATATTTTTTTGAATAGGTTTGATTTTTTTTGAGTGCATGTTGGCGTATGCACGAGTACCAACAAAAAAAAATATAATAGTCAACATCTTAAATTTTACAGAAAAATCTCAAAAAATTCTTAATAATTGAAAATTTTTTCGTGATATCATTCATAAAAGTGGTTTTCAAAATTTGTCAAGAAAATATTGAAAACTGATTTTTCTTTAGAATATTCATCCTTTTTATCTGAAATTGGTCCTCAAATGAAACTTGTTCTATCACGTGCACGTATGGCCATTTAGGTATAACTACACAAGTTATACAAATGTCAAGTCCATTTGGCGAAAGTTGACCTCTACCAGAGGTTATAGCTAAGTTCTTATTCTAGGATAATTAGTACTATTAGAAACAGGGCTCGGACAAAATTAGGTGTTGGTAGTTATATTTTGGTTTCTACATAGCACATCATTATAAAATCTCACTACATAACCATCAATTTCCTAACTAATTCCTAGTTAAAACTCCATCATATAGAAGCTTACTTTAATTTCTTGATTATCAAATCGAAATCGAAGAAGAATCAAGCTCTATTAGTAACATAAAATCATGAGATATATTAAAGGCTTAACTAAGTTCTAAGGCCAAAGTCGAATAAAAGAAATTAAAAATCACAATAGCCCACCATCAAGCAAGCAAGATCAAACAAGGCTTTAACTTGAAATCATACTAAGTGATTTGAAATTGAAGAGAAAAGTTAGAGATTACACTTATTCCAAGCTTGATCTTCCCCTAAAGATGATGAGAGCTTGAGAGAAAAATAAATATTCTAGACTTTATAAAATTTTATAAGTGTTAAACGGTTACGAAATTATCAATGATACCCTTATTTATAGGCTTTGAATTGGTGATTTAAGCTTTAATCACCCAAAGGTGATCCTGGCTTAATCACTAAGCTTTTAACTAACTTAGGGGAAATTACATTAGTACCATTTATGAATAGATGATTAGAACTTGGCACATTAATCACATGAGAAATTCAACCAAGGCTGTATTCTACACTAATCTTGTATAACTTTTTATGCTATTTAATTGATCATGATTTTTCTATGCAAAAGTGCAATTGAATGTTCCCTCCAGTAGTGAAAATATGCCCTAACGACTTTCACTGAAAAATTTGAATTTTTTATCCTAGGCCTCTCGAAATAGGCCCTCAAGAATTCTTGGCATTTTAAATTCTTAAGCTCTTTCCATGGCCCAATCTCGATTATACTGTTTTGACCCAAATTCCATGTTCAATTTCATTTTGGTGTTATCAATTTTGAAATCCAAGTTGTAGAACTTTTCTAATTTCAAAATCTAACTCTAGGCTAAAAACTTGACTTTTTAAAGTTGACTTTGCCTATAATTGACTCTCGCCACTTTGTTTACTTTTGATTATGATTTTTAAACAAGTCTTTTTTCATCTAAATGTCATCAATAACCTCAAGAGACTTCTACCAATCAACTTTAGACATTCTCAAATTTTGAGACTTAGGTCTTAGTGTTCCAAGTCTAACAGTTACCCTCGGAATCAAATAATCAAACTTAGATGCCTTATTATATCAAACTAAGCCTATAGAAACCAACCAACCACTTAATTAGACTTTTCTATCATCTATAACTAATCCAAGAAGCTTTATTCTGTCTCCACTTATGAAAGGCCAAGCCGACACAATAGGCATTGCTATGCGAAGAACTTTGCTTGGAGAAATAGAAGGAACATGCATTACATGTGCAAAATCTGAGAAAATACCACACAAATATTCTACCCTAGTAGGTATTCAAGAATCAGTACCTGAAATTTTAATGAATTTGAAAGAAATTGTATTGAGAAGTAATTTGTATGGAACTCGTAAGGCCTTTATTTGTGCCAAGGGATCCAAACCTAGAAAATTCCATCTAACCATTAAAATGGAGAAAAAGTCAATTGGGGCCCAAACAAAATAGGGTGTCTACACTACTGACCCATCAAAAGTGGAGGTGATGAGGAATTGGCAATTTCCTAAATCTTTAAAGTATTTGAAAGGATTTTTGGGTTTAACAATATATTATAGGAAGTTTATAAAAGGATATGGGGTCACCAGTAAACCCTTGACTGACATGCCAAAAAGGAGTGTGTTCTCTTAGACAACTAAAGTTATTGCAAGTTTTAATCGACTTAAAGAGTTTAAGTTTTGCCCCAATATTAGCTCGACCATATTTTACTAAATCTTTTGTTTTGGAAACTGATGCTTGTTCAACTGGAATTAGAACAGTTTTGTCATAAGAAAGTAAGCTTGTAGCTTTACTTAATAAGGTTCTCAGTCTTAGGCATAATGATCTTTATTTATGAAAAAAAGTATTTAGCCATACTAATGGTTGTTGCTAGATAAAGGCATTATTTTGAAAAAGAACCTTTCATTATTAAGACTTGAAGCCATTAAACACTTGTCTGAGTAGAAATTAACCACACACCATTCAAAAGAAGGGCTTGACTAGATTGTTAGGATTAGATTACTCAATCCAATATAGTAAGGGAAAAACCAATGTACTGGCTGATACCTTATCAAGGTTATAAGAAGATAAAGCTCAACTTAATAGTCTAACTACTACTATTATACCTAATGGGTTAAAAAGATTAAAGGTAGTTACATGGTGTATAACTTTTTCAAAATAAGATCACAACATTGATTGCATTTTCTACTTCCATTCCCAACTTTAAATTTAGCTATGGAATCATTAGATTTAAAGGTAGAGTGTACATAGGGAAACATGGACAATTAAGAAAGACACTAGTGCAAATCCTTTATAATTCTCCTCAAGGTAGGCACTTTGGTATCCAACCAACTTATTACAAGATTACGCTTAATTTCTATTGGCCTAGTCTTAAGAAAAAAGTTTAGGAATATGTTAATAGTGTGACAATTGCAAAGGAACAAAGATAAGCATGTAGCATCACCTTAACTTCTACAACCTATTCTTATTCTTAGTCAAGCATGGGTGGTTATTTCTATGGATTGTATTGAAAGTTTACCTATATCTATTAGATTTAATTGCATCTTAGTCGTTATTAACAAGTTGATTAAGTATGCACATTTTCTAGCATATAACATACCCCTATACAGTTAAAGATATGTTTAAGAATTATTTTAATCAGATTCATAAGCTCCATAAGACACCAAAGGTTGTTGTTTCAGTTAGAGATAAAGTATTTATGAGTTTGTTTTGGTAAGAGCTGATGAAAAAGATTGGTACTTCTATTCAGTTAATCACAGCTCATCACCCTAAATTGGATAGATAATTTGAGAAGCTTAACTAAATGCTTAGAGTAATATTTGAGGAGCATGTGCTTGTTGCAACCAAAGACTTGGGTACCTTGGTTATCCTTTATGGAATGGTGGTACAATACAAACTATCATGTTCTAATGACACTTTTCCAGGAATTATATGGTTGTCAACCACCAAAGTTGTCTTGGGATGTTAAGGTAGCAAGGGTGGAAGAATTACTCAAGGAGAGGAAGCAACTGAGCAAGCTGATGATTGATCAATTGCAGAAAGCTTAGGATAGGATGAAACATTATGTTGTTAAGAAAAGAACTGAGACAAGTTTTAAAGTTAGAGATATGATGAACCTCAAGCTTCAGCCTTGTAGGTAGACTTTATTAGATGTAAGAAAGAACCTTAAGCTTACTTTTCGATGCTATGGCCCTTACCCAATGGTGGCTCCAATTGCTTTGGTTGTGTATAAGCTTTAATTACCAGATTACTCAAAAATCCACCTAGCCTTTCATGTCAGCCTATTGAAGAAAAAAAATTAGAGCTAAGGTAGTCGTTAGCCTAATCCCACTTGTTATAGTAGAAAATGGTCAACCCTTAGTTTTTCTTATGCAAGTTCAAACAACAAAATGGTGAAACAAAATAATCATGCTATCATCCAACTTCTAATCACATGGTCTAACCTTAAACCTAAAAGCACTACATGGGAAGATTACAGTGTCTAAAGTATCAATTTCCATCCTTTAATCTTTGAGGACAATGATACGTTGAATAGGAGGGTGTTGTGATGAATTCTATGGAAACACTAGAACTGAGGAAGAAAACTAAATTAGAACAAAAATTGATAGTGAGAGCTAATGAACAAAGGCTGGGAGCTGGAATGGAAGCTGATGAGCTGAAACTAAGAGTTAAAATACAAGCAAAAGCTCTACTAAAGAAAAATAAGCTGTGGAAGAATGATGAGCTGTGAGCTTTACTTTAGGCATGTGAAGGATCTTATCCTAGGCATTAAATGCTTGCTATTCAGATTTGGAGAAATAGGTTTACAACAAAAAAATTATTAAAACATAAAAATCATAGATAAATAGCCAAACATGCTAAAACGAATCATCATAAAAAGATCTTGATCGATCACTATAATACAACAAAGGAAAAATTAAATTTCATATCTCAATCAAAGATTTCCATCTCTTTGAATTAAAATAGACTCTGCTTCTATCTAATACATTGAGCTTGGCTGTCATAAACCAAAGCTGTCCATAGTCCAGCCTTTAATGTTGATCCATATAGGTGACTCGAAAATCCTTCGTAAGAAAAAGTCCTTTATGCCAAAATCTATGCTAGTGGATTATATTTTGAAAACCTTTCCCAAGCAATCTCTTTTTGTGCCAAAATCAAGCAAAATGGTGAAGAAACAATTTCTTACCAAAAATCAAAAGAAGATAATGCAAGAGAAATAAGGTGGCATGAATTCTCTTTTTGGAAGATGGAATGGCACTCTTAGGGTTTCTCATATGTTAGGGATAGCACAAAGTAGGGTTTAAATCCTAGGGTTAAGTTTATGCATATTTGCACTTTGGCATTATCATAATATATTGAAATATGAGCTTTAATATCTCAGAGTAGACAACATTTTAAATCATCCTAGGGCCTTAGCTGGTCAAACAAATCACTTATTTGAATCTCTCATACCTAAATATGAGAGTGACTTGGTTAAGTAGTCACAATTGACTATTTTGGCTATAGGCGTGATTGGTCACCTATTAAAGCCATTTACTAAAGAGTTATAGAACTGTAAAGAAAAAATTTTATGATCTACCTGTACTAGAGATCTATAAAGTTGAGCTTGGGAATTAGTTACACCACATGTAAGGACTTGATCCCTCTCGCGATACCTAATACTTGGTACCAATTAACTAAATGTATCTGAATTCATTTTTCACAATTTTATCATATGCATTCAATCATAATCCCCCTTTTTATTTATTCTATCAAAATCAAACAAAATATCAATAGAAAAACATGTATTCCAAAATCCTTATCAGGACTAGCTCGAATTACAACTAATTCAGAGCAATAATCATTTATAAAGGAAAAATTTTTATAAAACTTCTTGACTCCAAAAATACTCACTAATTGATTCTCTTTTCAAATTTTTTATCAATTTTAATTCTATTTAAAAGAAATCACAAAAAATAGTATACTTAAACTAAATCGAAGAAATCACAATTTTGAAAATAATATGAAAAATCAACTTTATGTAATCCAACTTGGAAGCTTCACTGTGAGCCATAAGAACCATCCATAGGAAACTCCTAGACCTATTGGCACACTACCATGACTTCTGAAAACAATTTCAAGGCATCCAAATGCCTCAAAATGGTAGACATCAAACTAAGAGAAAGCCGAAACAGGGACATATTTGACCTTTCAAACTCTTTGAATTTATTTTGAATTATTCTTATCACATAAAATCACCTAACCATATTTTATGACTGTTGACTCACTATATTTCAACTTAAAAATATTTAAAAAAGCCAAAATTCTTTTTGAATGTCATATAAAATTTTTAATTGGACGCTATTGCATCTCATTGCATATCTGAACAGCTTGTCTTCCAAATTTTCTTCCAGATTTGTCAAGAATACCCACTAGACAAGGCATAAATTCTTAGAAAGCTTATTCACTTTATTCTATCTAAAAATATTGCAAAAATACTTAAAAATAATTATCCTTATCAAAAACACTTTATAATTGCTTAAACACTAAAATAAAGCAATATCAACAGCTTAAGTTTCAAAATTCTATAATTTTCATCCGATCACAAAATTGAATATTTTGATAACTTATTACATAGCCCGATCAATAAGGATTATAGGAAAAATAACAACAAGATTTCATAAAGTCTATAATCTAATCAAAATATATTATTTTATGTGATTACTATGCTGGACTACAACAGTAGCTTTGACATAACTTGTGGTCACAAAGCCTTTTACCATATTTTTAAAACGCATTTCTAGACGTTTGAACATCCAGCAAACAAGACCAAATAGAATCTATGAATGTTATATAGGACGAAACAACAAAGGCCTCTAAGTGCCAAGACTTAGAAACATGCTTTTCAACATTGGCAACATGCTTTGGAGTCATACGAATGACTCTGCTTTTATCACTTTTATTCATTATTATTTATTCTTAGCAAGTGAATGATAAACCAATGCCACTCACTTGTGTGTTATACCCGACATCTAAGTGACACCAAAGAACACAATTTGACTCACCTAAACAACACGTAATGACTAAGATTAAGGCTAACCAAGTTTAGACTCATCCAAGCATATTTAAACATCTAAAAATATTTTTATTTAGCTCTAAATAAGCTTTAATTCAAGCTATTTGATTTAATATCCCCAAGTTACTCATTAAAGACCTTATTAAACAAAACTAAACTTTGATACACGTACTACTTAAATGAACCAAAGCTTGCCTTTAGGGATTTTTTTGATGAAAACAAGGTTTTACACAAGTCAAACATCCTAACATGCATTTTATCAGACATATAGAATACTAACCTATGGTTCTAGCAACTAATCATCCACAATGCCTATTCTAATTAGAAAAATTCCACATGGCTAAATACTTATGCTTATCTAAACATAAATTCTCATCAATCAATAGTCAAACATAAGAAAACAGGCTTAGATTCAATCTAATTAACATGCCCAACAATCAAATCATGCTTTTATCATTTAAGCTGTACAATTCAAACTCTAAATTCATTCAACAAAGCATTAATTTCAGCTTACCTAAGTTCATCTCAACTTAGATCATCTAGATTTCATTAATTAAGCATCAATTATGCAAAGCTGATTCAAGTACAATAAGTAATCAAGGCAACCATACCTAAATAAATTTTCCTTAACTTATTTAAACACTTTATCTAATTTTAGAACCTATAATTTCATCATTTTGTACTAGATTCAAGTTCTAATCAACTAGGTTTTAGTTCAAATCAGCTTAAACTAGCTCAAATTAGCAAGATCATAAGAAATTGAATCAATTAAGCTCAAAGCAACCTAATCTAAGCTAGCCAAATTAACTTTTCTCCATTTCTTCTTATTTAAGCACTATAGTAAACTAAAGAATCATGATTTTTTCTTCTAAACTTCAAGATTTTAGCTTAGTATCATCTAATCCTAGCTCAATTAATCTTAAGTCATCAAAATCCTTTGGTTGAAAACTAGGTCTAGAGATCTCATCTAGTATGAACCAAGCTTAAGCTATCCAAGCACGATCTTAGCTTAATCATTAACCTCCTAACTAATTTTAGGAGAAATTACAATTGTGCCATTAATGAATAGATGAACAAAATTAGCACATTATACATGTTTTAAATTTGGCCATGACTATGTTATAAACTAATATATGTATAACATTTTATTCAGTTTAATTAACCATGATTTATCTATGTAAAAGTGCAATTGAATTTTCCTTCCCATAGTAAAAACATGTCCTAATGATTTTCTCAAGAAAATCTAAATTTTTCATCCTAGACTTCTTAGATCAAGCCTTTAGGAATTCCTAGCTTTCCAAATTCCTAAAGTCCTTTCATGATTTGGTCCTAATTATACCTTTTTAACCTAAAGTCCATGCTCAATTTCATTCCAATGTAATCAATTTTGAAATCCAAGTTGTAAATCTCTTCCAATTTCAAAATCAACTCTAGGCTAAAAGGCTGACTTTTTATAGTTAACTTTAAAGTTGACTTTCCTATTATGTTGACTTTTAAGTATGACTTTAAAACAAGTTTTTTGCTCACTCAAATAACCTTAATGGTTATTTTTATCACCCTAAAAGGAACATATCGATCAACTTTTGACATTTTTAGACTTTTGTAACCCTAGTCTCGATTTTCCAAATTTTACAGCTACCTCTTAAATCGGATAATCAAGCTCATATGCCTTATTATGTTGAACTAAACTCATAGAAACAAATTAAAACCTTAGTTGGGCCTTTCTATTATTTATAACTTATTTGAAAAGATCCAAAACTATAAAATCTATCTGATCTCTAACATTTAGAAAAAGTTAATTAAGGGCCTGTACAAATAAGGTATCTATAGCTACCTCTTTTTGGCTATTGCTAAGCACTTAGGAACAAGGTAAAGACTAAATAGACATGGTTTTGTCTAGGACCTAATAAGGCCTTCTACAAGAAGGTTTCTTTTTTTCTTTTACATATATGCAATATCCTAACTACTTCTATGGTTTTCTACTAGTCTGCTAGTCTTCTACCTAATTAAACAAATTAGACTTTAATAAGAAAAGTAAAAATGCCAACTTTACTGGTCTTTTCATTAACTAAATAAAGTGGACTAACACTCTACCTATTTCATTAGTCTTTTGCCTAACCAAATGAAGTGGACTTGAGACATTGCCTTCTTTATTGGTCTTCTACCTAACCAAGTGAAGAAGACCTAGATTGCCAACTCTATTAGTCTTCCATAGAATAGAGTGGACTTACATATAATGCCAACTTTAATGGACTTAAATATTACCGAACAAAGAGGACATGACCTAAAAACCTACTTTTGCTTAATCAAGTAAAGAGAACAAAAAGAAAATTAACTTTACCAACTTTCTGCCTAGTTAAATGAAGCATACGAAAAGACCAAAAACTTCACCAGTTTTTTACCTAATCGAGTAAAGTTGAAAAAATTTCATCTGATTTTTTGCATAATCGAATAGAGGTTACTCAAAAACCTACTTTAGCGACCTTCCACATAGTCAAATGAAGACGATAACTAACTCTAATAGTTTTTTATCTAACCAAATGAGGGTAATAAAAGAAAGAAAACCCTATCTAACCTTCTGCTTAATTAAATGAAGTTGACTTAAACCTAATGACATCAATCTTCCACAGAACCAAGTGAAATGGACAAAAGAAAAAGTTCTTTTCTATAGGGCATAATCTTCATACAATGTGCCAATTTTGATGGTTTTCTACCTAACCAATTAGATTGGGCTTTTCTCTTTATATAGGCCAACTTTGTTTAGCTCACACATGGTGAGCTACATTAGGCTTTTCCTTTTCTATGGGACAACTTGACTGGGCTTACAACATAGCCAGCTACGTTAGGCTCATCCTCTCTCTTATGGGCTAACTTGATTAGGCTTACACATGGCCAGCTATGTTAGGCTTATTTTTCTCTTATGGGCCAACTTGACTAGGCTTACACATGGCTAGCTACATTAGGCTTATTCTAGAGCTAACCTCTCTAAAAAGATATTAATATTGGTTTTCCATTTAACTAACTAAATTAGATTTTTTCTCTCTTTTTTTTCCTCTCTGTGTAATAACTATATTGGATTTAACTCATTAGCAAAGGAATGATATTATTTAAGGTATCATCCATTAGGGAATGATCCTTGTTTCCATGGACACCATTAAGGATATCTTGCTTTTAAGCAATTTCATGTAATGTAATATGAATGTATATGCATGATTCTGACTTTCATGGTAATATGCAATCACAATATAAGATTCATTTCAATGTCATTCGTAATCCACTCTTACTTTAGTGAAACACTTGTCATGACAATTTTGCTTTTATCCATCACTTTCAAATTTAGCATGGCTTCCATTACCATCTTTCCTTTTCAATTTCATCCTTTTATTCCCAAAGCATTTTAATATCAATTTTATCCAACAAGGCAACATCCTCTAAATTTATCATTATATATAAACATTCCCACTTTCACTACCACTTTCTCTCGTTATTCTCATGCTTTTTTTCTTTTTTAAAGCATTGAGTCTTTTCATTTAGGTAATCTTAAACCTTAGATCGCCCATGATGTGAAACAAAGTCCAATTTCTTGATAGAATATTGGTCTTTCTCATCAAAATATCAAGGTAGCCTATGTTTATTCCTCATCAATTTATTCATCATCATTAAATAGATTGACAAACAATGTCACATAAAAAGATAAGCTAAGAAAAAAAAGTTTATTATGAATTCATTTTAACAATTGAAATTCTTAACAATTAATTAGCTAAAAATGTTAACAATTCATAAAAAATGTTTAGTAAATGCTTAAACAAAAAAAGAGATTCAATAGGTAGGCTTTTTAAGCAAAATTATTCCATATCTTTAAAGAATGAATATGGTTCAACTCTTCAAGATGGAATCTAATAGATTAGCTCATTTAGACATAATGATTCCTTTGACAACTCTTTTAGACTATGTTGCATCTTTCTTTGGTTACAGACATCATCTCAAACAGGAGTGAATAATTCTTCACAGCCATATGAGCCTAACACTTGGCATTTAGCATAGAATCTTGCAAACCCAATAACCTTTGGCATTTTTTCCTCGCACGAATCTAATAATGTTTAGTATTTTTCTTTACTTCATGGCTTTAAACATAACATTCTTCACCCTATAGGAATTTAGTGGAGTGGGTGACTCATTTTTATCCATCTCAGTCAATATCAATGCTTTTCTAGAGAATCCTTTTTGCACCACATAAGGCCCCTCCCAATTTGAACTCCATTTGCCCCAAGCATCCTTCTAAATTAAAAGAGCTCTTCCAAGCACCTATTCACCTTTATGAAACTGTTAAGGATGAACTTTCTTATCATGTGCTTTCATCTTTCTTTTTTGATATATCTACTCATGATAAATAGCTCTCAACCTTTTCTCCTTAGTGAAGTTGAGCTACTTATATCGGGACCTGACCTATTCAGCCTTTTCTAATTTGACTTCCATTAATACCCCTAACCAGGAAATTTTCAACTCTAGTGGTAGTACCACTTCTATCCTAATGACTAGGGAAAACTAAGTAGCACCCATGAAGGTACGTAGGCATGCAAAGCATATGACAACTTCTCATGCCAATTTTTGTACATTTTCGTCATATTTGACATAGTCTTCTTTATATTCTTATTGGCTACTTCTATTGCCCTATTCAATTTTGGGCAGTATGTTGCCAAATTATGATGTTTGGTTTTGAATTGCACATACATTTCACACATTATTCTGTTTTTCAAATTTGAAGCATTATCAGTAATGATTCTTTCCAGTATTTTCATATCGGCATATGATTTCTCTTTTGAAAAATTTACAAACCACTGATTTATTAACATTCGCATAAGAAGCAGCATCCACCCATTTGGTGAAGTAATCAATTCCACTAGGATAAAGTGGTGCCTATTCGATGCCTTTGGCATAATCAAGCCTATCATATCCATGCCCTATTTCAAAAATGGCCATGGGATGTTATCACGTGCAATTATAATGAGGCATATTAATCTTATCTGCATATATCTGACATTGTGACATTTGCATATGTACTTTCTGCAATTACTTTGCCAACCAATAATATCCAGTCTTATGATCTATTAGGCCATTATATGTTCGCTAGGGTATGTCTTATATACCCTTTCATGAATTTCTTCCATTATCTTTTTAGCTTTAATGGCATTTTCACATCTTAGAAACACTTGGTTTTGATTTCTTTTGTACAGGACCTTACCATCAAGGATGAAATTCATGGCCATTCTCAGAATAGTTCTCTGATCATTTTTAATAGCATGACCTAGATACTATCGATCTTTAGCATATTATCAATTTTTAATACCATGGTTAACAATTAATGTTGGCTTCCCCTTTATGGCAATGAGCAAGAATCTCATAAATACTTATCTTAAATGCAACACCTTAGTCGCATCAATCACCTTTATCATGGCAAATAATATAGCCGAAACATTAGTGATTTGATTCTCTTTTTTGGGTAAATGTTGAAAATCGATCTTCTCAAACTTCTCTATCAGTTCGAGAATCAACTTCTTATACTGCACTAACTTTCCATCAAGAGTTTCCATTCACCTTGTAGTTGATAGATCACTAAAGCTAATACACCTTCAAGAATTTTACCTTTTGTTCCATAACAGCTTGTAGCACTATAACACTTGTTTTATACTTTGCTATGTTGTTGCTACAATCAAAATTCAATCCACTGGTAAATGGATAATGGTTTTTACCTAGGGAAATCAATATCACTCCTATTTCACACCCTATGACATTAATAGTTCCATCAAAGTATATCTTTTAAGTTTTATCCTTGCGTGACACCTTTTTTCCTTAAGATATGCACATCAAATCGTTATTGAGAAAATCAAAGTCCAATGATTCATAATTTTCCATATCCTAATTTGCTAGGAATTTGGCTACGACACTGCCCTTTATGGCCTTCTGATTCACATACATTATGCAAACTCTGAAAGCAACACTTTTCACCTTGCAGTCTTTTCTAAGAGAGGTGGCGCTTCACATAGTCAACATGGTTATGTGATAAAGCATATATTGCTGAAGCCTCTGTGTAGACCATGCCAAGGCATAACACATGTTGTCCACCATCAAGTAATTAACCTCATAGTCTTTAAACTTCGTGCTGAAGTAATAAATGCATACTCTTTTTCCCTATTTTATCATGTTTCCCAGTACACAGTCCATAAATCTTTCAAATACTAACAAATATAAAATCAATTTTTGTCCTAGCACTATTGATACCAATATAGCAGATTGAAGAGATAGTGTTTCACTTTTTCAAATGCCTTTTGGCATTCATGATTCCATTCACTAGAGTTTTATTTTTGTAAAAGCTAAAATATTGGATCACACTTATCCATGAGTTAGGATATGAATATAGCAATGTAGTTCAGTCTCCCTAAGAAACTCTATACCTCTTTGTTATGTATTAGGATGTGGTAAATCCTGAAGGATCCACTTTTAAGCCCAACAATTTTTGAGAGGTAACACCAAAAATACACATAGCCAAATACACTTAGCTAGAATTTTCAACATTTCACGCAACTTTCTAAGGTTTCCAACATGCTAACCTTCCTTAACAAACTTGGCAATCATATAATCAATATACACCTCTATCTTTTTATGCACCATGTCATGGAATAAAGTCACCATCACTCTCTGATATGTTACCTCGACATTCTTCAACTTGAATGACATCACCTTATAATAAAATGTACCTTACAAGGTCACAAACATGGTTATCTCCATATCTTCTAGCATCATTTTAACCTGGTTATAACTTAAAAAGCCATCCATGAAGGAAAAAAGAATTCTTTGCTGTATTATTGATCAATGTGTCTATATGGGTAACTGGAAACTATTCTTAGGGCTTGCCTTACTCAAGTTGTAATAATCCATACACATATATACTTTTTATCTTTCTTTGGGACAATATAATATTTGCCATCCATTTAGGATACTTTATCACTTCTAAAAGCCCAAAATCTATTTTCTTTTATACTTTTTTTAATTGTTAACAGCATTTTTGGCTTCATCCTTCTCAACTTCTATTGCACTAGTTTACACCCAGGTTTCAATGGAAGCCTGTGTACTACTATGTCTATCTAATCCTAGTATATCCCGATATGACCAAGCGAATATATCTTTAAACTCATGAAGTCAAATTAGTTCTTCTGGAATGGATAAGTATATTGTAGTCCCAATTTTAACTTCTCTTTTACACTCGTTAGTCCCCATATTCACTATATTCAAAGATTTTTTATAAGACATGATTTGTCTCTCCTCTTATTTGATCAGTCTTGCTAAATTAGAGGGCTAGTTATTGTCTTTAGAATTCTTATTAGAATATACTTCATCCTTATGAAATAATTTATCAGAATTAATCCTCAGAGAGTCAACCCTTATCTATATATCTCTTGCGTTAAAATACTTGAGAAAGGTTTAAGCATTGAAGCTTTAGGTGCATATATATACATATATATATATCAAGTCATTGCAAATCAAGATATATTATGGTATCAATATTGTTGGTTCATTCAAGAAAAGATAATCAATCAATTGAAGAAATAAAGCATTCACATTCAAATAAAGATACATGGATATGAAAAGTGCATCATGCTTATAATTTATTTAACAATGATTAATAAACTGAGCCTAATATAAAAAACCCTTGAATGTTGTTAGGCTTTAACATTTAAGGTGGAATCTTAAAATTCATCAAAGAAAGGCCTACAATCTATAGAGATCTTGCTGTCATTCCAAATCTGGTGATTACAAGTGAAGTGAATACGTAACTTCAAGATCTCCTGCTCTATCAATAGAAATACTAAAATTCTCAAAGGCGTTCCTTAACATAACTAGAACCTCTCCCATACAGCCTCCTTTCTACAAGTCTAGATAAACCATAGAACAAAAAATGTCCCAAAAAGAAACAAAAGTCCTTCTATCCAATTTTTAGCTCTCGATCAACTTTCTAGTTATTCTTTTTTCTCTAGCCCTCTTGGCTAAACCTTTCTTTTGAACAACTTTTGCTCTATGTCCTAACCTATTCTTTGTAACTTGATTGACCACTTTCAAGGCTTTAGTCATTCCTTGCAGATGCTTTCTCAATCTTTTTTCTACTTGGCAACATTTTCTAGTGGTCATTTTTAATCTCATCTTTGTACTCTAAGACAAATGTGGCTGAATAATCAGTAGTCTTTCCCCTGCAAATGTGGCATTCACAAACTTGAAAGATTGAAAAAAAAGATCAAGAATCTCCTTATCATGGTCAATGTAAGATGGATCAGTAGACATAATAGCCATAATGTCTTATTCTCCACGAATGATATCCACTTTATCATCCATAATAAATTTCAATTTTTTGTGCAACGAAGGAACTACCCTTGTAAAGTAAATTCAAAGCCTATCCAATAGACAATGGTATGATAATGTAATGTCCATTATTTAAAACTTCACTTCAAAAATACACAGGCTAGTTTTTTACAGTAATCATAATTATACCAACCACTTGTCATTTATCCCATCAAAGGCATGAAGAACAGTGTGCTTGTTTTTAATATGTAAAGCATCGACCAACATCCTCTATAGAGTGACTAATGGTAACACATTTAATGTAGAACCATTATTAATCAACACTCATAACAAAGTATATCATTTACAATTGACAATGACATGTAGGGCCTTTACATTACCCCTATTTCCTAAAGGGATTTCATCATTACTGAATGATATGAATTTATTAGTCAATATGTTATCCACTTACCTACCCATTTTATCCATAAAAAATGTGATGCACCACATATGCGTAATTCAAGACCTTTTGCAAAGCCTTTCTATGTGTTTTTAAGTTTAACAATAGAGATAGCATCAATATCTTAGCAGGCTGTTTGTTTAATGCATCCAAAATACTAATACTCACTATGCTTTATAAATTTGAAGAACTTTTCAAATTCTAACTCACTCATTGGCTCTTTTACTTCCTTAGATACGATCTTTATTACCAATTCTAGCTCAGTATTAGTCTTTGCAATAGCCACAAATTTTACTTTCTTAATAGCAAGCACAACGTAACACCTTTTACTCTTAGTCATATGCTCACTCCGGTCATAGATCCACCTGACTATTTAGTTCTTCAGATATCATGGTGTCAAATTCATACTTTTATGGAACTGCTTTGTCATTTTTGTTTGGAAATGGCAGAGAGATCCTAATGACTACTTGTGGAATAGATGCCATAGTTGCAACACTGACAAAAGAATCTTTATAATAGATTACTATTGGTCTACCAACTCTAAAACAAAATCATCATAAATCCCTTACCAACTATACCTACCGGCTCAACTATAGGCTCTTGCAACTGTTCATGAAATTTTATCTCTTATTATCTACCAACTTTTGAACAACAACTTGAAATCATCATTATTTTACAACTCATGTCCATCCATACCATGGAACTCGCAATACGACCCTAAATTACCTATTAAAACCAACTTTTTTGAAATCATCTTAGCCTTTACCAAAGCTTCCCAGATCACCCTCAAAGGAATTTTCACCTCATTTATGCTCATCTTTACCTTACATGTCTTTTCTATATCACCATATTCACTTTAGGTTCAACATGATTAAGCAACAGGTTTTTAGCAACATTAGGACCTAGTTAGTCTCAAACTTTAGCTTGCTAGTATCAATAAGACCTAGAACCTTTCTCTTGAATGTTGTAAAATTCTCTATCGTATGCCCCTGTACACCATACTCATATATGGCATTGGCACCATACTATTTTAGGAAAAAAGGTTGGAAGGGTGTGACATAGATTGGTGCTATCAATTACCATCGAAACAACTATAGGTACAGATCACGATAGAACATCAAGATTAGGCTAAACTATTTTCTATTGTAAGCTGGTCTAGTACGTCTAGGGTTATTTATGGTGTTGTGGGTATTCTAGGTATTCTACTTATTACTTTATGGATTCATGCATGTCGGGTTATATGCAGTAGTGTGTACAAGTTAGGGGGCAAATGGATAAGAACTTAAATTTAACCCAGACACTATAGATTAGTATGGATAATAGGTACTAGGTTAATGGGTGCACGATTGCCAATGGTAATAATATTAGCTTCCTTCTTCTTTTTTTTACCTAAGGTTGATTTCTTACTTCTTGAAGATTCTCTACTTGACATCTTACCATTTTTAATGGCATTTTTGATCATTTCTTGGATAGTAGCATATCTATAAAATTTTCAGTGGCATTGACAACCAACTTCTCATAAAATGGAGCCCTAAAGTACTAATGAAAATGATTGTCATCTCCTTCCCATCAAGGAAAGAATCACTTATGTAGCCTTTTCTCTCCACCTTTGAGCATATTATCTAAAACTTTCATTAGACTTTTTCTTCATATCCTGCAATGACATTTGGTCAGATGCTTTATCCATAATATGCTTATGTTGTTCCAAGAAAGCTCAAGCCAAGTACGATTGAGTTTGGATCGTAGCTTTATCCAACCCACATATTACCAAACATTAGCACCGATCAGGCTATGCTAAAAGCAATAGATCAATAACTTTTCATTATTCTCGTACCTGCCATCTTGTAGTATACATTCTAATATGAGCAGATGGACACATGGTACCATTATACTTTTTAAACTCCGGTGCCTTAAATTTTGGTGGAATACCCAACCTAAGCATCAAGCCCAATTCTATCACATCCACTATTCCAACCTCATCTATTTCTTTTATGGCCCTCAATCTTTTTTTTAGGACTAGTAACTATAACTACTCCTTTTTAGCATACTTAAATGCTTCCATTATAAGCTTATCCAATTTAGCAAACCCATCAAGGCCAGAGACTAGTGGATTTAAATTAGTAGACCTCAGATCCAACCCCTTATCAATAATTAACTGTGGGATAGGAACTTTAAGATGCCCATGCATCATTGACATAATTCTAATAGAGGCTATGGCTTAAGACACTTGAACCAAAGACATAATATTTTCTACCCTTGCACTAGTCACAAACTTATTAGATTTTCTATTAGGATCACCTTCCTCAGCCTGAGAACCTGAGCCTTTTACTTGTTCCTTCCCTTTGCTAGCTAATGTCATCAACTCCATAATTTTAGCTAATTGTAACCTTAGTTTATTCTGACCCTTCATTATCTATTGTTGAACTTGCTCCACCCTCTTTATCCTAGCTGTAGATCATTTTCCATATTTCTAAGATGAGAACAAGTATTGTATCTCTTTTGAATGGATACCTTCACATTTTCCTCATGTTCGTACTTTTTTCCCTTCGAAAATGAAACTAGATTCTAGAATCCTACATTATGATTATTATTCATGGTATGATATGAATGCAATTGCACATATATACAAAAAGAATATGTTAGTATGAATGCAATGACATGAATAATATGTAAACATATTAAAGGCATGGGCTAAGGCAATAGCTCCAACAGATTCTAATTATTACATCCAAACAATCTGAGTATATGTCTGTTCATTTGCAAAAAATAGAAGGTGGTGTATTCTTCAATTGCCGAGACCTCCCTTTTGAAAGTGAAGCACTAATATCTCAAATTCCACAACTAAGCCACGATTTGGAGCAACCCCTATTTTATCCTAACTCAAACTGGTAAAGCTATATCTCCACACTTTTAGGTGAATAGATCTTTCTCGATACTGTTCCATTGATCCTATATGGCTTGTAAATCTAACAAGTCATTTTGCAAGAATTCAAGATTAACCCGAACCAAAAATGGCGATATGTTCTGACTTTCAAAGCATCCCCATGTTGTTTTCGAATCTCTTCCCACCAATCCTTTAGTACAGAGTACTTAATCGAGACTATACGTTCCCCTATATCAGATGACCTTTAGGATGGACGTTATCTTTTTTATACTAATAGCCTTCAAATGCACTAATGATGATGCTAAAATGCATGCAAAACAAATAAAAAAGTAGACAAAATCATGAATTAGTCACATATAATATAATTAAAATATTCCAAATGGTCCTAAATATTTCATCCTCGAGCTTCATAGCCTTTTGGAATCGAAGAGACATTAATTTTGATACTGGGGCATGTACCCTATAGTCGAATTCTAAAAAACTAGCCAATCGATACATGGACCAAATTTAGGGCACCAATTCCTTTTAGGACGCTTTTCTTGAAATCAAGCTATCATGATGCTTCTAGTGTCACATTAGTCATTAATCCAATGGCATAACAGTGTGTTCAATCATTCTTGACACTATAACATTCATGATGCAAAAGTTATAAGATGTCTGTTCACCTCAACTCGATTTTATTTTTGGACATGTTTTAGCCATCAACTCGATAACCAAATAGCGAGTTATAATCAAATAAATATAGATCATATTAATGGGACAATAAATATCCTGAGTGATGAAGTTCTTTCAACAACACTCGAAGTTAGAAGCATTTCCTAATTATACCAAAACTTTGGGTTGTTTTAGATTTTTTAGTATGTTCAACTACATTTGGCTCCTACCGCTCATTATATGCATGTTTAACATGGCCCTCTAACATATGTGGTCCTCAAATCTTTCTTTCCACTCGATAGGAATAGCAAGGCATCCTGATCCTAGGCCCATCTTGGCTTGGTAAAATGGGTTCGATCTGGGTGAGTGCACTACACATGTTTATACTGATGAATCATGAAAACAAGAGCAATGCACCCTAAGGGCTTTGGTCAACCATCCAAATTGTTAATCACATGATTGGTAACTAACCCCATATATCTTAAAATAGGTCCTATATTTCCTTCCCCTAGCACTTAGCAGAAAGTCTAATGCATATACTATTGCAGTGTTTGCTGGGAAAACTCTAAACCTAGATCTTACTTCATCATCAGCGATATATATCAATCATTTTGCTGGGAAAACTCTAAACTTGAGTGATGAAGTTCTTTCAACAACACTCAAAGTTAGAAGCATTTCCTAATTATACCAAAACTTTGGGTTGTTTTAGATTTTTTAGTATGTTTAATTACGTTTGGCTCCTACCACTCATTATATGCATGTTTAACATGGCCCTCTAACATATGTGGTCCTCAAATCTTTCTTTCCACTCGATAGGAATAGCAAGGCATCCCGATCCTAGGCCTATCTTGGCTTGGTAAAATGGGTTCGATCCGGGTGAGTGCACTACTGATGTTTATACTGATGAATCACGAAAACAAGAGCAATGCACCCCAAGGGCTTTGGTTAACCATCCAAATTGTTAATCACATGATTGGTTACTAACCCTATATATCCTAAAATAGGTCCTATATTTCCTTCCCCCAGCACTTAGCAGAGAGTCTAATGCATATGCTATTGCAGTGTTTGCTGGGAAAACTCTAAACCTAGATCTTACTTCATCATCAGCGATATATATCAATCATTTTGGTTATTTTTATAAGCAAGAGTAGCATCATATTTTTATTTAAGTGCTATAACATGGTTAGTGCACATGATAATATCATATTACTCAATCAATCAAACAAACAATAACAATAATAAATATCGAGGGGATTATAATTGAACACTGACCAAACAAAATCTATGAATTTTATATATGAGGAAACAATAAAGACTCCTAACTGCCAAGACCTAAAAACATGTTTTTCAACATTAGCATGCGAATGACATCGCTTTTATTACTTTTATTCATTATTATTTATTCTTAGCATGTGAATGGCACACCAATGCCACTCACTTGTGTGTTGCACCTAGCACCTAAGTGGCACCAAACAACACAATTTGACTCATTTGAACAACACCTAATGACTCACATTAAAGCTTACCAAGTTTATGCTCATCCAAGCATAATTAAACACTTAAAGATATTTATTATTTAGCTCCAAGTCAGCTTTAATTCAAGCTATTTTATTTTAATATCCCTAAGTTACCCATTACAGAGTTTATTAAGCAAAGCTAAACTTTGATACAACTATTGATTAAGTGTACCAAAGCTAGCTATTAGGGATTTTTTAATGAAAACAAGGTTCTACACAACCCAAACATCCTAACCTACATTTTATCATGCATATAGAATACTTACCTATGGTTCTGGCAACTAATCATCCACAATGCCTATTCTAACCACAAAAATTCCACATTGCCGAATACTTATGCTTATATAAAGACAAATTCTTATCAAATTCTCATCGATAAATAATCAAGCGTAAAAAACAAGCTTGGATTTAATTCAATTAATTGCTTAACAATCAAATCATGCTTTCAACATTTAAGCTCTACAATTGAACAAGTAAGCTTCTAAATTCATTCAACTAATCATCAATTTTAGCTTACTTATGTTTATCTCAACTTAATTCATCTAGGTTTCATCAATTAAGCATCAATTATGCAAAGCCCATTCAAGCATAATAGGAAATAAAGGCAATCGAACCCAAAATGAATTTTTCCTAGCTTATTTAAACACTTTACGTAGTTTAAGAACCTATAATTTCATTATTTTACACTAGATTCAAGTTCTAATCAAGTAGCTTTAGCTCAAATCAGCTCAAACTAGCTCAAATTAGCAAGATCATGTGAAATTGAATTAATTAAGCTTAAGATCAACTTTATCTAAGCTAGCTGAATTAACTTTTCTCCATATCTTCTTATTCAAACACTATAATGAACTAAATAATCATGTTTTCTTCTTCTAAACTTCAAGATTTCAGCTCAGTATCATTTATTCCTAGCTCAATTTATCTTGAATCATCAAAATCCTATGAATGTGTTGGTTGGAAACTAGGATTAGAGATCTTATCTAGTTTAAACCAAACATAAACTACCCAAACATGATCTTAAGGTGAATTTCAGTAATTAATCATGTAACCAGCTTAAAATGACATGAACTCAAGTAAATAATAGCTCAAAATCAAATCAATACATCATAACATCAAGATTCAAAGTGGTTGAATATTAAATAGTATAAGATCATCAGGGCTGAACATCATTCAAGCATCAAAAAGCATGAACTAATCATCAACATCATGAAATTGAAATGAAATTAAAGAGAAAAGTTAGAGATTATACCTATGCCAAGCTTGGTTCCCTTCTAAAGATGATGTGGGCTTGAAAGAAAAAAATTCTAGATTTTCTAACATTTGCCAAGTGTTTAAAAGTTTTGAAATCATCGCTAATCACCCTTATTTATAGGCCTCTGAGTTGGTGATTTAAATTTTAATCACCCGTGGATGGTCTTAGCTTAATCACTAACCTTCTAACTAATTTTAAGGGAAATTGCAGTTGTGTCATTAATAAATAGATGAATAAAATTAGCACATTATATACATGTTGAATTCGGCCATGACTATGTTATGCACTAATCTATGTGCAACTTTGTATTCCATTCAATTAACCTTGATTTTTCTATGTAAAATTATAATTGAATGTTGCTTCTTGTACTAAAAATATGTCCTAATGAGTTTTTCTAAAAACATCTAAATTTTGTATCCCAAACCTCTCCGATTAAGCCCTCAGGAATTCTCGGCTTTCTACCCTAAAGTCTTTTCATGACCTAATCCTGATTACACTTTTTAACCTAAGGTCCATGTTTAATTTCATTCCATTTAATCAATTTTGAAATTCGAGCTATAGAACTTATCCAATTTCAAAATCAACTCTAGGATGCAAGGTTGACTTTTTGTAGTTCACTTTTCTATGGTGACTTTGCCACAATATTGACTTTTGATTTTGACTTTAAAATAAGTCTCTTTTCACTCAAATAACCTCAATGAATGCTTTTATCACCTAAAGAGACACATCCTAGTCAATTTTTGACATTCTTGGATTTTAGAAACTCATGTCTCAATTTTTCAAATTCGGCATTTACTCTCTAAATCAAATATATAAGCTTAGATGCTGCATTATGTTAAACTAAGCTCATAGGAACAGATCAAAACCTCAACTGGACCTTTCTATCATCTATAACTTATACAAGAAGGTCTACAACTAGAAAATCTATGTGACCCTTAAAGCCAAGAAAAAGTTAATTGGGGGCCTGGATAAAATAAAATGTCTACTAGCCCATCATTTTTGAATAATTCAAAAAAACTCTATAATAGCTTTTACTCTTTAAATAATTTAATCCTTGTCTCATTTTAATTTCATGAAATCACCCTTTTATGTGTAACCTATTAGGCCTCCATCGTATTGGTAATAAATATAAATTCACTCAGTTAAGAATAATTTATATTTATACACCAAATTGGCATCTAGCAATGCATTATGCCCACCCAATATGCAAGAAGAGTTAAATTGGTTTTAACAAGCCCTTTAGAGTACAATATTTCAGTGTAATTCAATTCTTTCATTATATATCCTAGAATAGGCAAAAGTTAAGGGCAGTGTCTACTTTTAACCTATTCCATATTAATATGCAACCTCTATGTGATAACTTCATAATCAAATTATCTTGGCCAAGGTTTTTGAGTTAACACGGGTGAGGAACAACTGTGATATGTCACTTATACCACTTGGGGTTATAAATCATCTCTGGTATTCATTTATTGTGAACTCGTTCATGATGATCTTTAAGTTAACACCCATGCACCTTTAGTATGCTTCATATCATACCTAAAACCACCTTTATTTGGTATTCATCTATTACAAACTCATTCAGGATGATCTCTAAGTATGATAATTTACATACAAGGTGACCTATTATCAAAAGTCCAAGGATCACTTAGATTAATGACACATGAGAGTATTTTTATAAACACTTGAGTGAAATACCACATAGAACTCTCATAGCAGGTCACAGTGAACTTGTTACCACAAGTAGCAACTAGTATGATGTCCCTCCTTATACTTTAACTTATGAGATCAGTTGTATGCATCCTATACATGAAGGCTTATATATGCTAGTTTTGTGCATTGTCAATGCCCTGACTTGACAATACGATGAATAGGAATGTTTTTAGAAGCACAACTTTGATGCATAGGGGATCTCATAATTGTAACTCTTTACAATTCCCTAGAAAAGCAAATGTACTTCATGGGCTTTATCTACATAAGATATAAACTACTAATTATGTATCAATCTTAGGGATAAAGAAATATCTCATATTATATTAAACAAATATAATGGATGTTACATAAATTAACTAATAGCTAGTGTTTTACAAGCAGATCCGAGTGGCATATAGAGCTTACATTAACAATCTATCACTAGCATTAAAACTATTCACTTATATGTCTAAGCCCTATATTCTCCATATGGTGATTATGTTTATGCTAGAACAAAACCTTAGTGAAAGGATCAGCTACATTTTCCTTAATGTGTACTCATTCCATACTAACATCATGTCTTTCTATTATGTCTTTGATGATGTGATGTCGCCATAATATGTGTTTCGATTTATGATGAAATATTGATTCCTTAGCTTGTGCCATAACTCCACTGTTATTAGAGTAAAATGGGACTAAATCAACAATGCTTGGAACCACATGAAGTTTAGCAATGAACTTCCTCATCCAAACTATCTCTTTCCCAACCTCATGCAAAGATGTATTCAGCTTCAATTGTTAAATATGCAATTGTCACCTGTCTGGAACTTTTCCAACTGTAGCTTTGTTAAAGGTAAATACTTAACCACTTTGTGACTTATAGTTATCTTAATTTGACTGGAAGCTAGCATCAGTGTAGCCATTTTCTCAGAGCTCAACCTCTACGAAAACCAAAAAGATATCCTAAGTTCTTCATAAGTACTTTGGCATATTCTTCATAGCAGTCTAGTGGCCCTCATTCTGATTGCTTTGGTATTTGGTTGTGATACTTAAAGTATATGATACATCTGATCTAATACACAATATGGCATATATGATGGATCAAACTATTAAGGCATATAGAATTTCATCCATCTATACCCTTTCATTTGATGTTTTAGGACACATCTTTTTCAAGTAATGTATACCATGAACCATAAGTAAGTTTTCTTTCTTAGAGTTTTCAATTTTAAACCTTTTAGGAATCTTATCAATGTATTAAGATTGAGACATGCCAAGCATTCATTTTGATCTATATCTATAGATCTTTATTCCCAAAATAAATACTGCTTCTCCCATATCTTTCATGAAAAATAGTCTAAATGTCCAGACCTTAGTGATCTGCAGCATAGGTATGTCATTTCCCATAAACATTATGTTGATGACATATAGCAACAAAAGAAATTATTGCTTGTCCATTTATCTTCTTATATAGATGCATGGATCATCAAGATTCTTCTTAAAGCTAAATTCTTTAATTGCTTTGTCAAATCTAATGTTCTAACTCCGCGATGCTTATTTTAGTTCATAAATGGACCTTCTTAACTTACATGCTTGATTCGGACTCCACTTGGATATAAAACCCTTAGGCTATGTCATATACATTCATCTTGTAAATTCTTATTAAGAAATGCTATTTTTACATCCATTTTCCAAATCTCATAATCACGACATATGGTTATTGCAAGCAATATATGAATGGATTTTACCATGTAACAGGTGAAAAAGTTTCCTTATAATTGAAGCCGTAAACTAGATTTTAACCTTTTACCATTAGTTTGGCCTTTTACATTTGCACGTTGCCATCTACATCGGTCTTTCTCTTAAAGACCCCTTTGCACCTTATGGGTTTTACCTTTTTAAGTGGGTCAGCTAAATTCCATACTTGGCTAACCTTTATGATATCCATTTCAAACTTTATGGCATTAAGCTATTTCTCAGAATCAATGTCAAACACTACTTTTTTATAGGTGGTAGGATTAGTATCACAAGGCAAGCCTTATTGATCAACGAGAAATCCATATCTTATTAGAGTTTGTTCATCTGTCTTGATCATCAAAGTATTTTTGTTTGTTAAGTTTTTGGTGGAGCATCTAATGCTTTAGCCCTCAACTCTGGTTCTAAAAAAGCGTCAATTTGTGGTTCTTGAAATTTTTTCAAGTCAATCTTGCTCCTACTTAACTTTTCTAGTAAAAAACTTTTTCTCTAAGAAGACAGTGTGTTTTAAAACAACTATCTTTTGTTTAGACGAGATGTAAAAGTAATATCTAGCTATTTCTTTCAGATATCCCATAAATTTACATCTGTCTAACCTAGCTCCAAGCTTGTCAGATGCTGTTTGCTTCACTTAAGCTAGATAGCCCTAAATTTTAAGATTAGACATATATGGCCTTTTACCATGCCATATCTCATATGGTGTCTTATCAATAGATTTGGTTGGAACCCTATTTAGAAGATATGCAATAACTTTTAAGGAATAACCTTAAAAGGATATCAAAAGGTCTATCTTAGACATCAAGAAGGTTTTGTTCTTTTTTCAGACACCTCATTATGTTATGGAGTTTCGGGTAGAGTCCATTGGGATGGAATGCCATTCTTTGTCAGATGACCTAAGAATTTTTTACTTAAGTATTCTCTTCCTTGATCAAATTTAAGAGTCAGAATTCTCTAGCCAATTTGTTTCTCTACTTCAACTCTAAATTCTTTAAAGTTTTTCAAAAGCTTCAGATGTGTACTTCATTAAGTAAACATACCTATACTAGAGTAATCATCAATAAAGGTAATGAAGTATGAGTACCCATTTCTAGCTACCGCAACATGGCCAGGATATGAATCTTGACCAGCTAACCTTAAAAGGCGAGAGTACCTCTCATTCCTATATATATATATATATATCTATATATCCTTATGTTTTATTTTTAGGGCCCATATCATTATTTTTTTCTTTTTATGTTGGGAGTGAGTTTTCAAGATGAAACAGTCACTCAACTTAACCTTAAATAGTTATTATGAAATGACCATTAATCTTGGAGTCAACACTAATCTATTTTGTCTAGGTGAGATAGGTCAACTATCGACATTTTTACTTTAAAGGTTGTGAACCCCTAAAAAAAAACTCTAAGGTCTGTGATAATACCAGAGATCTCGCAAAAGGGTTTGGGAGTTGGTTACAATCATGAGTAAGAATTAATCCCTTTCATAACCCTAAAAATTGACACCTTGTTAAGTACATGTTAAATTTTGATTTTTATTTGGTTGCAAGATTCAACATTTAATTATAATTCCTATATATTAAAAATAAAATTTTATGAAATAAATTTATTATTCTGCATGTGAAAATTAGTTTTTTTAATATTTTTGAAAACCAAAATATCTTTCACACTCTATTGAAGGATTAGAGAAATACAAAAGGTTTTATCATTATCTCTTCCACACCCCACCAGTGGGCTAGAAGAATACGAAAGGTTTTACTTTTGTGAAATTGAGAAAAATTCTCAATTTTCTTACTTTTAAAAGGATATCTCATTGTTAAATAATTTGCTAAAACCTTGTCCATATGCCAGGGGAAATTCTATGTACTACTTTAAGTCGAAGACATTACCTTAATTTTAAAACTTTTGATTTTACCAGAAAAAATAAAAAAACTTATCTTAAGACCCAGACTTGGTCGATGAGACCAAAATGTCCTTTAAAATACACCTTCAACATGAAAGTATCTTGGTGACTCTAAAGGACTTGATTCTAATGTGTATTACTAAAATGTCCTTAAGGCATATCTTTGATGTGAAAGTATCCTGGTACCCTAAAGGACTTGATAACTTCATAAAAAGACAAACCTATCCCTATTATGCACCTTCGACATAGAAATATCATGGTGATCATAGAGGACTCGATTCTAATATAAATTACTAAAATACCTTTAAAATGCACCTTTAATATAGAAGGATCTCATAATCCTAAAGAACTTGATAATGATATGGAATGACAATTTTACCCTAAATGGGTAGCTAGGCATCAAAGATGACCTAAAATACAAAAATTATTAATTGGTCTCTAAATTTTTGAAAATTATATTTTAGCCCAAAAATGGCTAAAAATGCTAAAAAAATTTTTAAACGACCAAAATACCTTAAATGGGTAATTTGACAAGAGAAATGACCATTTTAACCCTAAACTGTAAGGCTTTACTACATGATCCCTAAACTTTTCTAACATTGCAAAATGGCCCCTACATGACACAAAACACAAAATCAAACATCAAATACATCAAATACAACATGGAAAACATTCCAAATAGCACCAAAAGCATTTAGTTAAGCACCTTTGGCCTTGGAAAAATTTTTAAAATTTTTGCAAATAAATCCTTAAACTTTTTAAAATTAAAAAATAACCCCTAAAAGGATAAGAATGCATAATAAGCATTTAATCATGTTAAAAATACATGAAAAATTCTCCTAAAAGTCTATAAGTGATTCAGCCAAGCATGGACGGCCTTGGAAAAATTCTTCAATTTTTTACAATTTAGCTCTTACACTTTCCCTAATTATAAAATAGCCTAAAAATAAAAAAACTTCACAAAGAAATACATATATGGTTAGACCAACATGGGAAATACTCTTTTAAGGCCTTGAAATTTTTGGAAAAGTTATTTTTTGTACCTGTAAATTTAAAAAATGGCAAAATAGTCAAAAATACTATTAAGCCAAGCATGAAAATTTATTCCAAGCATACCATCATATTCAGCCAACATATATAGCAAGCAAAAACATTTTTTTCCACATAGTTTCGTAAATATCAATATGAATACATGTCCTAAATTTTATCAAGCATAAATATGCATGAATTTGTGAAAAATAATGAATTTATCAATGAATTTCATCATGAATCAATATGAAAATACCAAGTAAAATATAACACAAAATTATATACATAATATCATAACATCATTTTCGCAATAAACATGTATTTTCATGGTGAAAATCAAACTATTGCTAATAAAATCAAATTTAACAATTATATCAAGAAACCCTAACCATAGCCTTCATACTTGGCTTTTCAACATGGATCAAATTTCATGAGCACAAGTAATCAATAGGCTCACTACAAGGAAGAATTATGCATAAAATGATAAAAACTTAAAGCTTTTATAAGGGAAACTGTTTAAAAAGCTTGAAAACTTAAGAAATCTTAGTGCTTTTTTGTTTTTTTTCTTGTAGAACCTTTAAGCCTTCATTTTGAATCATCCTTCATTTTAAATAAGGAAATGATTCAGCCTAGAGGCTAAAGAAATCGCCTTGGCCAAATGGCCATGTGATTTTATTTATTTATTTATTTACTTTTTGTTTTGTTAAATTTATCTTTTATTGATTTTTTTTTAATGTTTTGATAAGGTTTAATTAATAAATTTTGTCTTTGTGACTCACCATGGTGAGTCGTAGAGCCTAATGTTAGTATTTACCTTAATGGTAAAATTTAATACTAATTAAAAATATTCTTGTATAGTCGGATTATCAAATTTTGAAGTAAAAATAAATATTCACAAATTTTTAAAAATGGTTGAGTAAATAAAATTAATTGCTAGTTTTATGAAAAGAATTGAAGTGGAAGGACTAAATTGTGAGAAATTAGAAGTTATAAATTGACAAGTTTAATTACAAATTTGATCATGTAAAAGGCCTAATTAAATATCAATATGAAAATATTTGGCCCAAAAGAATTAATAAAAATTTTGAAGAGAAAAAAATTATTTGGCTTTGTTATAAAATTAAAATAAGCTTGGTGGGCTTGTTGGAAATTCCAAATGGGCTTTGGCAAAATTATTGACTGGTAATATTTAACACAATTAAATGAATGTGACACGTATAAAGTTGAAAAAACATGACATGACATGAAACGACACAAATATATTCTCAAAATCTATCTAATACAAATTATAAACGTATCAGAATAATATAAATGTAAAAAAAACTTAAATACAATTATAATACGATAAATATATATAAATATGATATGCATATACAAATTGCCAAGTCTAGTTATTGGGTTTGTTGGGAAAATGAAATGGCTTTGTAAGCTTATTAGGCTTGTGAAAAATAAAATGGGTTTTTAGGCCATTAAGTGAATTAGAAAATTTTAAACCCATAAAAAATCCCGGGCTATTAAAAATATAATTAATAAAGTTTTCATATAAAAATTCTAAAAGAAATTTTTGAAAAATTTTATGTGTAAGAAAAAGGTAATAAAAATTTCAAACTCCTAAAATTTTAAGAAAAAACTTTTTATGAAAAAATTGGTATTTAATCAAAATGAATTGAAATTTCAAAAAGCTATATCCAAGTTATTTTATTGAATATGTGAAAATATTTAGAACTTTAAATTCTAAAAAAATTTACATGACAACTTCACAAATAAGAAAAAATTCATATTTTGGAACAAAAAACTCCAAAAATAAATCAAATTTATGAAAATAAATTGTATTCAACACATTACTCAAAATATTAATTTATAAAAATAAAAAAGACGAAAACCTAAAATCCAAAACAAATGTTACCAAAAAGACTTTGCAAGCATGCTATTTACAATACTATGAAAAGTTTAAATTTAACATATAAATCTGACAACTAGAAACCTTCTACTGTAAAATGCCAATATGTATTTTTTCTTGAATAATTTTTATTTTTTGGGATGAATATCAACATAAATGCTACACAAGTGTCAATAGAAAAATATGCAATCAATTTTCAAAATTTCATAATAAAACTTCAAAAAAAGTTCTAACAATAGGGAAATTTGACTGTAACATCATATGCAAAAAAGGAATTTCAAAATTTGATAAAAGATATTTAAAAACTATTTTTTATTGAATATTCATCCTTTTTATCCAAGGTTTATTCTCTACGACCCTCGAAATTGCTTTTTTTCCATCTTATGCATTGCGGTCATTTAGCCATGACTTAAAAGGTCTTGAAACGCTCATTTTGCTTGGAGGAGGTTGACCTTTACCAAAGCAGTCATTAGACTCTCAATCTTGGGCATATAGTGTTATCAAAAAGGGCTCGGATAAAGTTAGGTGTCTACACTGGCCATTATGGTCATTGGTCTACATACATCAAAATGTATTAGGCTTAACAAATCATCGACCCTTTTCAGTTTTAACAGTGAAGGGAATCTTGGTCATCTTACCAAGGAGATAGCATTCATATGTCCCCATATGATTCATAATCAAATAAGTTGAGGTAGCCTCGTTTATGTAACTTGGCTATTTGAGTCTCATTGACATGTTCAAGCCTAAAGTGCTAGATATAGGTCTTAGTTGGATCATTCTTCTTTATTTTCTTTGCATTGATGTTGAGTAAATTCATTTATGGAACCAATGCAAATAGTCCATTCTTTAACGAGGCCAACCATAGACCACTTGATTTAGAATGAAAACAGGGCTATTGCTTTTCATTATAAACTCAAAATCATCATTATAAATTAAGTATGACACTAAAATAATGTTCTAGAAAACCTACAAACAAAAAGACATTCTTTTAGTTTTAAGGTCATGCCTGAAGACAATGATAAGGTATAAATTCTAGTGGCGTGAGCTACAACTTTTGCTCCAGTGCCTTTTCTTAGAACTAGCTCATTTGATTCCAATTTTCTACTATTCTTTAACAAACTTATGTCATTTACACAGTAAAGTGGTAAAATTGAGATTGGGCCTAGGATATGCATATATGATCCTTCTCATGCTTTGAAGGCAAGGATAGAACTATTTGGAAGTATATCTTGAATGGTGAATTTACAATCAAATTGGCCTATTAGACAATTTGGCAAGAAATGGAACTTTAAGTTGAATTAGATTACTCCTTAGAGAAAGTTATATTCTTTGAAACTTCCTTTCAAAATCATCATTTTCTTATGGAAAATATACAACAACAGCTTTTTATTCAGAGTGAGTTCCTGAAACACAATATCTGGGTCAAAGGTTTGGGTCCCCCTAGTAATCAAGAGGCAACATTGGAACACTTCTTTATTAAATGTAAATTAGTTAGAGCCATACGGTTTGCATCTAATTTCTCTCATAAAATAGATTGCTTGTTTTCTAACAAGATTAATGTCTGAATCCAGAAGTAGCTATTGGATCTAAAACTACCAGAAGCATAAACCTTCTATAGCCATTTTGTCAATATATTGTGGGCCATATGGAAGCACAAAATGAATGCATTTTTAATAGATCAGAACCTAATCCACTTAAAAACCTTTTCATTCATAAAGCCCATGTATGGGGTATACTTGATGCTTTCAATAGCCATTCTCAAACCAATAAAGGAGTCTAGATAAGTCAGTACCACTACCAACCCCATCACATAAGATAGATCACCACTCAAGGCGAAGAATGCTAATGGATGATTATTCTTAAAGTTTGCAAAACCAATAATTGTTGGCTTGGTATTTTAGTGCCATATGTAGAGACAAAGATGAAAATGTCACTATTCTTAATAAGAGCATCGAAGCTTCCATGACTAGCAATGCTAGAATCTTTCTCATAAAGTATATTATTCTCAGACTTGCTAATTTCGAAGCTCATATGATCTTATACAAGGACACTAAGAATAAGTGGAAAAAAATCATTCGAAGAAGAATGAAAGCCAACAAAAAGATTCAGCCTACGCTAAACATACTTTGAATGGTTTCCTTTGGCATTCAGGTCTCTTATACTACTACTTGGTAACCCTTTGCATGGGAAGTCTCCATAATGGCTCAAAGAGCAATAAACTTATTAACCTCTTTCAGTTGGCCATAACTTGCAGGCTCTTTATGTTGCCCATTATTGTTTTTTTTGTTATTTCATCTACTTTTCCTTATTTGTTTAATTACCAAAAAAAATATTTATGTTACCTGTCACCACGTGCCTTGCCTTTAAAACTTCGAATGTTCAAAGGGCATAACATGCTCGACTTAAAAATAAATGATGATTAGTTATGGTCGAGCCTTTGAGCTATCCCTTGATTGGGATTTGGATTAGGCATGATAATATGAAGGGGCACGGACCGTCGGACAAGTCGCTCATCCAATCGAATCCGGATAGCCACCATAAAGTGGCCATAAACTTGGAGTCACCATTGATTATTTTAGACTAGGCAAGATCGGATGCCTATTGAAAACGTATCATGAGTTATGAAACTCGAAACACTGATTTCAAGGTTTACGAAGTCCAAAGACTAGTTGGTTAGGCTCGGGAGTTGGCTACGTGTAGGGAAGGACTAGCATCCCCACGATGCTCAAAATCGATACCTACTAACTATATCTCACTTTGGTCTCGGTTAAATCGGTTCGATTTAGTCTTTATTTAGATATAATCCTCTTTAATGCATGAAGTTTTGGAAAATGTAAATCTGGGGTTTTTTACTAAGAAAAATTAGATCACCTATGCACTTCGGATATGTAAGAAACATAGGGATTTTTTATGTAAACGATGTTCGAATAAGATTTTAATAATTGGATGTCTCGTATTAGGCACTAGAGAGATACCAACATGAAACATCGCCTCATAAATTTAATTAGAAAATGAATTTTAAATATGAATGCACAATAATACTACAAAAGGAAACAAGTTACTGAGGCGAAAAATAAGAAATATAATAATATCATAGATAAGCAATCACAAATAAAAGAACAAAAAAAAAAGGCGATTGAAATGTATCTCATAATTGCTTTTGATTATTGAAGAATAACCCGAATGACAATTTTAGAGACCAGTCTGGATTAGATGGTAATTTGAAGAACAAAGACAATTTTTATCCAAACAGTTTGAGGCATCTGGAAGAGAGAAATTTTAAGTTTTTAAGGTAAAAGCGGGGTTGAAGTCTCCCCTAAAATAGAGTTATGAAAATAGTTAGGAATAAAAAAATTTTATCTTTTTTTTTAAAATGGGGTTGGGTGTCCCCTCAGAGTAGTGGAGTTAGAGTATCCCCTAAGTTAGGAAAACATTTAGGAACAAGGAGAAAATTTAAACTTTGATTAAAAAAGAGGCTGAAGTATCCCTTTTGAGTAGTGGAGTTGGAGTATACCCACTAGCGAAAATTTTAATGTGAAATCCTATTTTTCATATTTTAATCTTGATCTGAGTCAAAAGGGGTTAATGTTGTGGGGGAATCAACCGAGCACATTTTTTAGACATCCAAACGTCTTGATAAAAGGGGATTCAAAAATTAGGTTGAAAACATAGGACAACATTTTCAAGTGCATCTGAAGATTTCAGAGGTAAATGATTTACCGTTGGAAAGGTAACTCGACAATGTTTAATATAAAAATATTTCAAAATTCTAAAAAATCATTTTCCAGGCGAAATTAATTTTTGAAGTTAGGTTCGTCTCATCTCTGGCAGCATGTACAATTACAAGGGCATAATGGATTTCGATAAATCATTTTAAGCTCATCCGAGATCATTAGACCATAAATAATACCTTTTCGAAAAGGGAATTTTGTGAACGTTATAGGAGAAATATCTGGAAATTTTGTAAAAATCATATGATGGGCCGAAATGGCCCAAACAGAATGTTGCACGCTAGTCTAGGGGTTTTGGATAGCAAAGGCTTAAAAAATCATAACTCCTTTGTCCGGGATGATCCGATGGCAAATAAGGCACCATTAGAAAGGTAATTCAATGCCCTTTAAAGGAAAAATATTAGAAAAATCAAAAGAAATATTTTGTGGTTTGAAAATGACTTTTTAAGTTTAGACTATAGTATTACCAGAGCAAAAACATGGGGATTATTTGGTATTCTGGTTTTCTGAAGATAGATTCGAGCCTAAGACAATCGAACATTCACTATAGAAAGTAACATGAGCTTCAAAAGTTCATTCCATAATCAAGAGTAGTTTGGGATAATAGAATAACCCATTGACCATGTCACCAAAATGAACATGAAACTTAAGATTAAGGTTTAATACTAAAATGGATTTCCTTTTTTTGAAAAATAAACACATTTCACCATGAAATCCAAAGCTAAAATGTTAATTTACCCCTAATATTAGGAGACCAATTTAATTAAACCATTAGGGCCATGTTATTCTTCATCTATTGAGGCAGCATGAACTTAACTTAGGGATTTTTCTAAAAATCAGTTTGGGAGAGACAAACAAGTATTTTAATGGAGATATCATGAACAAAATACAGCAAATACAAAGATAAACATGGATTAAACATGGAGATAAGCATAGATGACATTTTGACATGGAAATGGGTGACATAAATGCTAGAAGATGACAAATAGGGTGCATGGAAATGATATAAACATGTTTATACCAAGGAATGGATGTTGGAGTTGTCAAGACAGCATTTTTACTTCATAAGCCTCTTTTAAACACAAGAAAAATATTTGAACATACTAAGACACATTAAAGTGACTATTTAAATATGAAATAAATATGTGAATATGGAAAGGCATGGCCAAAGATGCATGAACAGAGGCTGTTTGATGATGAAAATGAAGTATGGTGAGTTTATATATCCAACAACATTAATATGTCAAGGAGGTCATCAATATCCTAGGACTAACACAACCAAGGCAACAAAGAGGCATGAGAGTATTAGGAGGGTCATGGCAACATGAAGGGCTCACTAAAATGAAATGGATGAACAAAACAAAAAATGCATAGAAAAAGGTGAAAAATATACCAGCAAAAGCTTGAACTTTCCTTTGTTTTTTAAAGTAGTAACTTTAAGCTCAGTCTCTTCCCTCGTTTAGCAAGAAAAAGGATGAAAGAAAGGAGCTTTCTGGTAACGTGGTTGCTGATGAGGTGTTTTGAAGATGAAAATGTGTGATAGGTTAAGTTTATAAAGGTGTTCTAGTGGTGGTTTTAGAGAGCTACGGGAATGGAGGTTGGTTGAGGGTAAAAGGCAATGTAACAGTGTTTTGGTAAGCTTTAAAGCTACAGTGGCTGGAGGATTTATGGAGGTGGATAAGGAGATTTTTTAGGATTGCTAGAGAGTTTCTTTTGATAGCTGAGAGAGTTTTTTTTTTAAGATAGCTAGTTCTATTCTTTTTTTTTTATTCAGCCTTCTTTTTAGAAGACAATACAACGGGTATTTTTTTATTTTTTTTCTTCTACACTAGGGGACACCTCCAGTTGCCATGCTTAATTGACTTTCTTTTTATTGGTTTTGCCATGCTGAGCAAAGAGGCAGAAAGGCTATGAAAGCTTGCAACTGGAGATATGCCTGTTACACCCTCTTACACCCGAATATCTTATGAAAGTGACCTTTGTCATTAATTGTTTGGACTGCAAAATTTTGTTAAAATCCATTAATGAACCCATAATTGAAGTTTGTAATGTTTTATGATAGTTCATTGGTGCAAAAACATGTTTAAATTAGGTCTTCAAAGGCTAAAAAATGGCTCGAACTAGGCAAAAAAGCCTTGGTGTATTGATACAAAACATGTTGTATCGATATACAAGGTACCTTTTACTCTTGAGTATCGATCCAATGAGTTGCATATCAATACTAAGAGCAAAAAATGTTTCTAGTCTCGAGACTTAGAGGCCAGTATTGATATTCCATGGATTTATATAGATACTCATGCTTGTGTATTGATACATTTTGCCAAAAATCATAACTTTAGCTATTGCCAAGGTCTATATCAATACAAACATGCCAGGTATCGATACCACACCTTGGGTATCAATACCAAACCCTCTTGTATCGATACTACATGTAAAAATTCAGTTTTTTGCACCGTAAAGGCCTCGTATCAATGCTTGCACCCCAATATAACTTGTACATACCTCTGGCTTCCCAATTTACCTTAACTTGGTCACAAACAATGGAAAATTGATTTGTGTATTCATTTGAATAACCTTGGTGACATCATGAAAAATGGCCTTTGATGCCTCACTTTTACATTTTCTTTAATACAACCTATAGGCATTTTCGACCTTCCTAAAAAATTTTTTTGCCTGGTGTAGTGTCGCCTAATAGTGCCTAGCAACACATACCCGATAGTCATCCCGCAGGTTTTATTTTTATTTTTTGATTTTATAATCTTTTACCTAGCTTCTAGGATGCCAAAAACTGGTCCAGACAAAATGAAGTGTCATAGTTGCCCCTCTTTAGCCATTACTAAGTGTTAGGAATAGGGCAAAGACAAATAGATACCATTTTGTTCGGATAGGATGATGGATTTGTGTGCCTATTGAGAAGTGGAGAGTTATTTAGTATCATGTTAAGATAGGTTAAACAACTTATAACAAAGAAGATTTTGATGAGTTTTATAGGGTTTGACCTCTTTACTATGTTGTTTTTTATTTTCTTCAAATAGGTGCCATCAGCTTGTGTAGGTTTTAAGGTAGGTAGAGGAAGACGTCCAACTTTTCATTGAATAAGGTAGATAAGTGCCACCAGGTTATGTGGGCTTTAAGATAAGTGAAGAAAAACATCCAACTCTTTGTGAACTAAGCTAAATAGGTGCCACCAGTTTGTGTAGGCTTTAAGGTAAGAAAATATCCTACTCTTTAAAGACTAAGGTAGGTTATGTGGTGCCATCAGCTTGTGTAGGTTTGATAAGCATTCTACTTTTTAAAGACTAAGGTAGGTTATGTGGTGCCATCAGCTTTATGGGCTTTAAGGTAGCGAAGCATCTTGTTCTTTGAGAACTGAGGTAAATAGGTGCCATCAGCTTCTGTGGGCTTTAAGGTAAGAAAACATCCTACTCTTTTAGGACTGAGGTAGGTTATGTCGTGCCATTAGCTTGTGTGGGCTTTGATAAGCGTTTTGTTCTTTAAAGACTAAGTTAGGTAGTTGCCACTAGCTTGTGTAGGCTTTAGGGTAGGCAAGCATCCTACTCTTTAAGGACTGAGGTAGGTAGTTGCCACTAGCTTGTGTGGGCTTTAAGGTAAAAAAGTGTCTTACTTTTTGAGGACTAGAAGGAAATGAGTTTAGATACCCTTCTTGGGTGATTTTCAATGAGCATGTAAGGTTAAAGGTACTTACTTAAGGCCTTTTGTGGTTTTTTTGAAATAAAAAAATGGTACCTTAGACTTCCTATAAATTTAACTTCTACATACAGGAGCTGACACTTGTAAGATGTTAAATGCTGCATAATGCATAGAGATACAAATGCCCACCTAATTGATGCAAGAGAGATGACTGTAAAGGCCTAATCTAATGGCTGGTTTTGGGTTTTCTTCAACTTTGGTGAGGTGACCTTTTGCATAGGGTTTGTCAATCTTGCTTTAGATTTCCAAAGGATGCAAATGTTAAGGCTGTCCCTTCTTTGAAGGTACAGGAGGTTTATAACCACTTACTGGAGGAGATTTTAAGCATATTTTCCAGATGTAGGGTCTTAGGGCAAGACCAGTTGTGGCCCTCATGAGTTCATTCTTGGTATTTAAACACGAAACAAAGTTCTTGCAAAGTTTTATATTTTGAAGTAATGCTGGGAAATCCTATCATCAATTTTGCCCATTTATCATGCATTATCAATTAAAGGATAAACATGATGCAACATAGAATACACAGTTACAAAAAAGTTATGCAAGAAATCAAACAGTTGTATTTTCATTTAAAGAAATAGGGTACAAGTTTTGATAAACTTATGAGATTGTGAAAGGTTTTGAAGTACAAAAAAGATATGAAAAGTTTTCCTAGTCGACTGGCTTTGATGTTGATGACATGAATTCTCCACTGAATACTTTTGAAGATTTCTTTCGAGCAATTGATTCTTTTGCTACTGGTGACTCACAAGAAGATCCCTTAGATTGCCCTATGATGGGATGGAGGCCTTAACGTTAGGTAGTTTCCATTTTTCATGTACAGGTATGGATGAGGTTTCAGTGGTGTTGTTTAACACAGAACATATGGGTTAGGTTATGACTTAGTGTCTTGGTTAGAGTTATGAATATGAGGAAGATTGGTTTTAGGCTAACAATAGTTTGGGCTTAGCTTTGTTTGAATGTGGAGGTCTCATCACTTAAACTGCCCTCTTGGGTTTTCAACTTAAGCTATTTTTTTTATGAGTGGTAGGTGAGGGACTAATAGGATGCCCTTTCAAGTTTTTATCCTAAAGTCTTTTTAAGTATAATTCTTCTTAACAGAATCAAAATTCATGGGGTTAGGTAGGTTGTTGCCATCCATCTCAGTTAAGATTAGAGCTCCTTCAGAGAATACGCATTTCATCATGTATGGCTTTTCCTAATTTGGGGTCCATTTTCAACAAGTATCTTTATTTATCGGGAGAATTTATTTGAGCATCAGGTCACCTTCTCAAAACTGACGAGGACAGACTTTCTTGTTATGAACTCTCATTATGCGCTTTTGATACATCTGCCTATGGCAGATGGATTTGATTCTTTTTTCTTTAATGAGATTAAGCTATTCGTATCAATTTTTAACCCATTCAGTCTCTTCAAGTTACAATTCCACCAGGACTCGAAGTGAAGGGATTTCAACTTTAATTGGCAAGATAGCCTCCATGCCATAGACCAAAGAGAATGGGGTGACACTCTTGGAAGTTTATACTACTGTGCAATAAGCGTATAACGCAAAAGGTAACTTTTCATGCCAATCCTTGTACGTCTCAGCCATCTTTTCAACTATCTTCTTGATATTGTTGTTGGCTGCTTCAACTGCTCTATTCATCTTTAGACGGTATGGGATGGAGTTTCGATGTTGAATCTTAAACTGAGAGCAAACTGCTTGCATCATCTTAATTTTTAGGTTGCGTGCATTATTAGTGATAATCTATTCAAGAAGACTATATCTACAGATGATGTCCCGTTTCACAAATTTACACATAATAGATCTGGCGACATGGCATAAGAAACTGCCTCTACCCATTTAGTGGAATAATCAATCGCAACCAAAATGAAGCGATGCCCATTAAAAACCTTAGGGGTAATTGGTCCAATCTTGTCCATGCCCCAAAGAGAAAAGGGCTATGGAGCTGTCATAACATGTAGAGGTGTCGGTGGGACATGGATCTAGTCAACGTAGATTTGGCATTTGTGACACTTTCAAGCATAGTTAATGCCATCCTTTTCCAGAGTCAACCAATAATAACCTGATCGCATGACTTGTCTTGACATTCGGTGTCTATTAGCATGCATACCATAAATCCCTTTATAAACTTCTTCAAGTATTCTTTTGGCTTCGGAGGCATCCACACATTAGAGTAACACCTGATCCCAACCCTTCTTGTACAAAATTCTCACCACCCAAAATAAAGTTCATAGCTAATCATTTAATGGTTCTCTTATCAGTTTCGATGGCACTTTTTGGGTACTGTTGATTCTTGATGTACTAAAGGATGTCATGATATCATGGCAAACTATTATTTTTTTCCTTAATATTCTGGCAATGTACTAAGGTTAAATAGATACTCATTTGGATAGGAGCAATATTTGATTCTTGATTAACTTTAAACATGGAAGATAAAATGGCCAAGGTATCAGCGATTTGGTTCTCTTCTTGAGGTTGATGGTAAAAACTAATATCATCAAACTCTTTCTTGAGCTCTGATATCAGATTCTCATAGTGGATCAGTTTAGCATCATGTGTTTGCCATTCTCCATTCAAGTGGTAAATGACGAAGGTTAAATCTCTAAATAATTACAATGTTTGAATGCCCCTTTCAATGGCTGCCTGGAGTTCGATGATGCAAACCTTTTATTTGGTTATATTGTTGGTGCAGTTAAAGTTTAATTTGGTTGTGAAAAGGTAATGGTTTCCCTCAAGTGAGATGAAAATTGCCCAATTCCATGCCTTAGCGTGTTTAAAGCTCCATCAAAGTGTATCCTCCATGATGACCTATACTTGATAGTGTTTTCTACCTCGGATATGCACATCAAGTCTTTGTTAGTAAACTCAAAGTTTAAAGGCTGAGAGTCATCTGTGACTCGGCTTGCCAAAAAGTCTGCTATTGCACTGCCTTTAATGGCTTTTTGGTTCACATACACGATGTCATACTCAGAAAGCATAACTTCCCATCACAGACAAGGTAAAGGCTTTACACAAATATTTGATGGGATCAAGCTTGGCAATTAACCATGTTGTGTGGTACAGCATGTATTGCCTTAACCTTTAGGCCGTCCAAGCTAAAGCACAACATAGCTTCCCTATGAATGAATAATTATTTTCATATTTTGTAAATTTCTTACTCAAGTAATAGACAGCCTTTTCCTTTTCCCTGATTGATCATGTTGTCCTAATACACAGTCCATCAACTTATCTAGGATTGATAGATACAAATTAGTGTTTATCCGAGCACAAGTGGCACAAGAACTGGAGGGTTCGAAAGGTAATGTTTGACCTTATCAAAAACTTTTTGGTACTTTTGATTCCATTTTTCAGGATTTTATTTTTTCAATAGCCTAAAGATTGGATCACATTTATCGATCAACTAAGATATGAATCAGGCTATGTAGTTCAGTCTTCCCAAGAAACTTCTTACTTCCTTTTGAGTTCGAGGTGGTGGTAGGTTTTAAATAGCCTTAACCTTGTCAGGATCCACCTCTATTCCTTTCTTGCTCACAATGAACCCCAATAATTTACCGAAGGTGACGCCAAATGTGCATTTGGCAAGATTTAGCTTGAGTTGGTATTTGTAAAGCCTTTTGAAGAGTTTTTGCAGGCTGGCAATGTGTTCACTCTCTTTTGTTGACTTGGCGATCATATCATCCATATAGACCTCGATTTCCTTATGCATGAGATCATGGAACAATGTTACCATGGCCCTTTAGTAAGTTACCCCAGCATTCTTTAACTCAAAAGGCATTACATTATAGTAGAAAGTCCCCTCACATAGTCATGAAAGTGGTCTTTTCCATGTCTTCAGCTACCATTTTGATTTAATTATAGCTTGAAAACCCATCCATGAAAGAAAATAGTGCATTTTTGGCAGTGTTGTCTACTAAAGCATCAATGTGAGGCAGAGGAAAATTATCCTTGGGGCTAGCTTGGTTTAGGTCCCTATAGTCCATACACATTTGCACTTTACCGTCCTTCTTACGAACTAGGACTATGTTGGCTACCTATTTAGGATATTTGGCTACCTCAAGAAATCCTGCTTCAATTTGCTTTTTGACTTCTACCTTGATCTTAAGGAGCATTTATGGTTTCATCCTCCTTAACTTTTGCTGGATTAGTTTGCATTTAGGTTTGAGGGAAAGTTTATGAACCATAATGTTAGTATCTAGTCCAGGCTTATCTTGATAGGACCAAGCAAACACGTCTCGATATTCCTAAAGGAAACTTACTAGTTTAAATCGAGTTAATGGCTTTATGAAGGTTCTAATTTTAACTTCTTTTGGGTCTTTTTCTATTCCAAGGTTTATAGTTTCAGTGGATTCTTCATGAGGTAATATTTATCTTTCTTCCTATTCAACTAGTCTTAATAGGTCTAAGGGTATGGGGTTCTCTTCAGGGTCCTCTTCAGATTCAACCTTACTAGCATAGATTGGTTGCTTGAAATCAATTTTTAAGGTTTCAGTATGAACATTCATGTCACCTTCATTGGGGTAACTAAAAATATGGAAAAGAACAATATAGGTGGAAGAAAAGAAAAAAAAATCTAAAGTCAGCAAAAATTATGAACACAAAGAATGAATGCAAAATACTTTATCATTTTCATTGATAATACTTAATAAAAGCTGCCCATACAGAGGATCCTACAACGCTTTTGGGCAAGCACATGTAGGTTTAGTTCATAGCATTACTTTAAAATAGACATGAATAGTATAGGAATCTCAGTCTCAGTCCAAACACTTGGAATAAACCCTGGAGGGCATAGGTCAGTCTCTGGACTATACAGAGGATCTTACAATGCTTCTAGTCGAGTGCACATACGTTTAGTTCATAGAATTACTTTGAAATAGACTTGAACAGTACAGGAATCTCGGTCTCAGTCCAAACACTTGGAACAAACCCTAGAAGGCACAAGTCAATCTTCCTTGAATGCTTTGTTCAATATGAGCACAGCACTAGCGGATTCAGTATTTACATGCCTCCTAAGCAAAAGCTTTCCTGAAATTATGGGAATACCATTGCCTTATCGTCTATGTCTCATCCTGACAAATGAGCCACTTTTTTTTTCATGTTTGTTCTGAGCTTGCTTTTCTTTTTGCTGTGTATTGGGCTTAAATCCCAACCCTCTTTGGTCGATTTAGTTGACCACTTTCAAGGCTTTCGCAATTCCTTAAAGGTGTTTCCCGAGTCCCTTTCTGGCTTAGACACCTTTACTGATAGTCAACTTTAAACCCATCTGAGTACTTTTTGATAGGTGAGGCTGAACTATTAGCAATCCTTCTATGATATAAGTTGCATTGACAAACTTAAAGGCCTGGAAAGAGGATTCTGAGCTATCTTCATCAGGTTTGACATATGGGGCATTAGTTGAGGTAGCAGCAATGATATCTTCCTCTCCTCTAATACTAACAACTTTATCCTCAATGATGAATTTTAGCATTTGGTGCAAAGATGATGGCACTGCTCTAGCAGAATGAATCCACAGCATTTCCAACAAGCAGTTATATGATGGAGCAATGTCCATCACGTGGAAGTCAACTTCATAAGTACATGGGCCAATTTGAAATAGAATTGTGATGTTCCCAACAATGTTTCGACAAGTTCCATCAAATGCTCACACAAGCATACGACTATTTTGGATATAAGATGCATCAATAACGAGCTTATTGAAGCATGACATACGCATTATGTTTGAAGCTGACCCATTATCAATGAGCACCTTAGGCAACATGGTGCCTTTACAATATATGGTGATATGGAGGGCCTTGTATTTTCTTCTTCCTCCATGCAAGATTTTATCATCGCTGAAAGATATGTAATTATCTATGGTGATGTTGTTCACTAGGCGATCCAATGACCTATAAAGATGTCGGGAGGGACATAGGCCTTATTCAGAACCTTGAGGAGGGTATTCCTGTGAGCTTCTGAATTCAATAGCAGTGATAACACATATATTTTAATGAGTTGCTTGTTCAATTGATTGATGATGCTGTATTCACTATGCTTGATGAATTTAAAGAATTTTGGTAGCTTTTTTCTTGCTCACTGGATCCTTGACAGCTATTAAATCTGAGTTCTTGGTTGCAGACTTTCGTGCTTAAGAAACGAGATTGGCATTCTCTTGCTGAGTGCTATTTTTTTATATTGTCAAGGCTTAACATCAACCGCTCTGAGTTAGGTGACTTACCCCTAAAAAGCCAACACTTGCTTCTTGCTCGCTAGATTCTTCGATGATTATGGTTTTGCTTTTATAATGCCAAGGAACTGCCTTATCATCTTTATACGAGAAGGGAGATGAAAGTTGAATGATCATCTTTGGCAGAGGCTGAATAGGGTCAATTTTAAGTCTCGGTCGATTTGTCATACAAAATCAATAGCCTTTCAATCTCATAAGGGAGATTGCCCTCTTCTTTTTCTAGTACATTGACGGATGATGTTGCATTTGTAGACTTGGTATATGAGGTTTGCTTTTCATCATAGAATTCGATGCTACCCTCGTTCTTCATCTTTTGAACCATTGTGTGAAACTCTTTGCATGTTTGAAGAGTATGGCCGCAACTAGTAAGAAAGTCATAGAAATTTTTAATCCTTTCCTCTATCTTTTCAGTTGCATTAAGTAACTTAGCTTGCACCAGGATTTGCCAAACCGAATTCATTGGTGTTTGAACTTCTTCTATGTTTTCCATAATCTTGCAGTTTTCATCAATGATTATTTCTTTTAGGTTTAACTTAGCACGAGTTTGAGATGAACTAGCTTCAGTGTTGGATTTTGATTACTTACTAGCCTCTTTCTTTCCTTTCCCTTTGTCTTTGCAGATACTTTTTCTTCTCAATTCATTTTTCATGGCCTCATTCATCCTTCTGTAGAGTATGACCACATCCATGAAGTTCTTTGAAAAGCTTCTCACTACTTTTTCATAATAAGAGGCTTGTAATATGCCAATGAATCTACCATCATCTCTTTTTCTGTTAGTAATGAATAAATCTGGGCAGCTTTCTCCATCCATCTTGTAGCATACTGCCTAAAACTTTCATTATCTCTTTTCCTCATGCCCATAAAAGATAGACAACTAGAGATCTGACCATCGATGGGTCTCTCCTCGTCAGTAGCATTGATAGATGGATCATCATGTCCATCCCACTCCTCATAGAACTAGATTTTGGACTGATTCATTATCCCCTGGACCATCTTCAAGAATGATGAACAATGTTGTAAGTCACGTTCATGACCATAGGGGTAGCAAGATATAATGGCATTTTTTTTTTGACTTTTGTTATCTGTTACTATTTCAATTTTCATGAAAGCCTGCCAGACCTTACTCATCAGGCTTTTAACTTCTGCCACACTTTTAATTCGACATCCTTTTCCATCGATTATTGCATTCACTCTTGGTTCGGCATGATTAAGGAATGGGTTGGCCCCCATATTAGGTTTAGGACCTTGCTCAATCTTGATCACTCCTTTTTTTAATAAACCCGACACCTTTCTTTCAAAAGAAATGCAATTCTCAATGGAGTGGCCTTGCACTCCTGTGTGGTATTCACAATAAGCATTCTTAACATACCATTTAGGGTACAGTGGTGATCTTGGGTTCGTGAATACTGGAGCCACTAGTTTTCCTGCCAATAAGCGAGAATAGATCTCTTTATACGAGTAAGGGAGTGGTTCAAAGTACTCTCTTTCTAGGTTTACTTATTGGTTATTCAAAGCTCTCGCATTGTGCATATTATGGGTTATGCATTTTTTGCCACATTTTGCATAGGATTTGGTGCAAAGCTCGTTGTAAGAGCAAACATAGTAGTGTGGACTAGTTGCAGTGCTAATAAGTAAGGGGTAAGACCTATATTCAACATGTTTAGGAAGTATATAGGTTGCACTAGTTATAGACTTTGATTAAACCTAGCATGGTTCTCACCTACAGCATTCACTTCCCTTTCCTTACCTTTGTTTGTTGTTTATCTAGATGCATCCTCGACAGATATCTTGCCACCCTTGATGGCATTCTCAATCATTTCACCTGATATGACCATATTGGTAAAATTTTTTATGGCGCTTTCTACTAGCTTTACATAGTAAAGAGCTCGTAAGGTGCCAACAAACATAACTGTCATTTCTTTTGCAGTTAGGGAGGTGAACTTAAGCTACCTCTTTCCTCCATCTCTGAGCATACTATCTAAAACTCTTAAAAGATTTCTTCTCTATGTTCATGAGAGAATGATAATCTAGAACCTAATCAGACACATGCTTATACTATTAAAGGAATATGCACGCCAAGTCTGCCCACGTTTGAATTCTCGCAGGATCAAGTCTTATGTACCATCAGAGGGCTGCCCTAGTCAAGCTGTCTTAAAAGCAATGGTTCAACAGCTTCTCATTCTTTTCATGTCCTGCCATTTTATGACAATACATGAGAAGATGGGCAACAGGGTCAGTAGTCCCATTGCATTTTTTAAAATTAGGTACTTTAAACTTGGGCGAGATGACAAGGCTAGAAACTAGCTCTACTAACTTTGCGTCGATGATTCCAAATTTGTTGCTTCTTTCCATTGCTCTAAAGTGTTTCTCTTATGAGTGATACTTGACTAAGTCCTCATCATTTTTTGAGGGCCTCTTTACCTTTTCTTGCTCTATGTGCTTATCGAGGTCTGGACTATAGGCCTTGATAGTGAAAAGCCTGTGCCTTGAAATCCTTGAATTAAGTGGGACATTATTACAGGATTAATATAAATAAATGGTTGAGCTGGTGGGATGTTCGTTGCTGAAGGGTGCTACCCATGTAATGCCCTTCTCGAGCATTGGTGGCCTCAGTACCACCCTTTAAATTGATTCCAGGGTGGGTCAGTTCTTTCCCTATCTCAACTGTACTCGTTTGCCTCTTTTTCTTTAATACATTGGACAATAATTTAGTTAGATAAATGATCTGTGCTTGAAATTCCTCATTCTTACAGATTGCCTGCTCTTGAGACTCTCTATACATGAGTTCAAGTCTCTCAATGCGGGCCTGGCGATTATTTTCCATTATTTTTCGATGATTGTGAGTGTTGTACCAATGGCAAACTATAAATTCCATATTTTGGATTACCTTTATTTTAAATTATTATTGGATTAGGCCTTTATGGTATGTTCATGCATATGTTTGATGCAATGAGGATGAATGAATAAAAACCATAAAAAGATTAGGTTAATTATATAAAAGCAAAAAGGACAATTGGGTAAAGGGACAGCTCCACCAATAGCATATTTCATTGAAGTAACAAAATTTCTTAATTACATATGATCACATCTGTAAATGCCTGACACAATTACATTGCTTGATTACATAGTCCAAAAAATACAACAACTCTCGCTCCTGGGCTCTAGTGGGCAAGATATCATGTGTCAAGGATCGAGCTACATCCATCATGTTCTCGGCCTCTAACTAAGCTGTCTAGATCTACTTTATGAGACAACGATGATAGTCTTGATGGTTTTGGCATGTGTGATCAAACACTTGAAGCTATTCTTGCTCTCGCTATTTAGAGGCTCTCACTAGTGCATCAACTTGGTCTTAGGGAGCTTGAAGTGAATGTTCTAAATCTTGGATTTGAGAGTTAGAACTCCATTTTTAGCCTAATTTGCTTTAAGTCCTAGATTCTAGCCTCTAATCATTTATTCCTCCTTCGATAAGTTGATGTAAGAGCCTGGGCTCTAACAAGCTCTTCCCTATTGACCCTAGCAGTTTCTCTCCATTAGTGTAGTTCCTTCTCGAGAGTAGTAATTTATACCCTCTACTCGACCAAAGGCTTTCCAAGCCTTTGAGACTTGCTTGCTTTGTTAAGGGCCATATGGTCTTTTTTCAAGCTCTCAAGATCCTCCTTGAGGTGGTTTTTCTCCTTGACAACCCTACTTATCTTGTCATCCCTGAGGCAAAGATCCATTTCCAATTGACTATTTTCCTTTTTTAATTGAGTAATCTCCTTGGCAAAGGTCACCTTCTCTTATTTGAACTCTTGCTTAAGCAATTCAAACTTAAAGGGAAATTCATCAACTGGCTTTATGATGTCCTAATTCCAAATAAGGGCACAGCGTCATTAATGCGACGAATCCTCTATTCATCATATCTTAGGGTCATATTACTCCCTTTCCAATATCTCTCTATGCACTAGGTTTGTTTCCATGCTTGAAAAGCTAGCTGGACTTTTGATCTGTAGTCAGGCTCACCATAATCAAAATCCCATAACTCTAAGTCTTGGATACAGGGGATGAATTAACAGCATTGGAATTGTCAAAAAACTAAAAGAGAGGCATAACTAGTACTTCCCCATAATCTTATGAGTGGTACACAGTTGTAATCTTTGCATCGGTGTATGATCATTTATGGGAAAAACCAAGAAGCCTTCCATGTTACCTCCTCCCTCTTGAGGTTCCAAAATTTGTAGACCCATTGCTCTTCAGATTTGTCTTAAGGCCATTCCTTCTTGAGTACCTTAGGGATAGGGCTAAAGCTGGGTAAGAAGTACTGCAATGTACTACTTTCTTCTAGGCTAAAGTGATTGACAAGCCAAATATGAAAGAGCAGTGCACATTCGATGAAATGGCTCGTTCCCATTTTCTCACAAAAATTAAGAGCTCGAATAGTTTCGACAAGGATGGCTGGTGCAGGATTAATGTTACAGCAGAAGTGAAAAAAGACATCTACTTCCATAGCTTCAACATAAAGCAATGTCTTTGGGAATATAACCGAACCATATATTGCCAAAGCATAGACATCTTGGATTTTTCAGATGTCAACAGTACTCGCCATTGCTTCTCTTAAACTGGCCCATGAGATTCATTCACTGTTCCCCTTTGTTTTGATATGATTCTTAATCCAAGACTTTGTTGCCCTGAGGATTTGAGCCAATCATTTCTTGAAGGTTAGAGGATTCAACACTTTGTAGTATAGCCTATCGACTTTTACCCTTTCAATGTTGAGTAATGCAATGTATTCATCAACCGTGGGGACTAAGTCTTCATGATTGAAAGTGAAACAACGGTATGTTGGATTCCAAAACTGAGAGGCCACTTGCAACAAACTTCTTCCATACGAACTTAAAGCAGAAAAGCAATATCTCCAATCTCTTAGTGAATGATTCCTTCTTGATATTGTCCCAATTAGTCCATATGATCCTTAGATCTTGCCAATCACTTTGACGGTGTCCTATCTTGATCCTTTCATGCACTAAACATCCTCGTCTTCACACTGTCGACACTCTGACCATCTTCGAACTTCTTCAAAGGGTTTTAACTCTGAAATGAATTATTGCTCCATGACAAATGCCCCTTGGTGAACACTGATCCATTAAAGCCAATTGTCCCGTGATGACAGTAATTATGATGGAATAATTCATGGCAAAAAAAAAAGCAAAAAGAAAACAAGTTAGTAACCAATACGAAATAAGATGTAAAAGATAAAGAACTAAAAGAATAGTAGCAAAAGTGTATCACAAACTTTACCCTGAGAATAGACGGTATGATGGCTAGGGTAGACATGATGAATATAAAGGTTGAGCCATTAAATGGGCAGATATTGGCATGTCCATATTAAAATTGCCTTTTCACGAAGCAACATGATACCTCACAATGACTAAGACTGATCGTTTAAATGATGATGTTCATTCATCACCATTGATGCTAAGCCATTGTTCGAGTAGCATGATGGCTCATTTCTGTCAGATATGACTATTTCAAGATGGCATTACAGGTAATGGCATTCACTTGCACTAACCCACTTATAAAAGAGGATTTGCCATCGAACATAACAGCATATCCTAAAGGAAGGATCATGATAATAGAAAGACAAACATGGGTGACAACATTCACCCATCATCGCCTGCATAACCAATGGTATATATGAGTAAAGGTAAGAAATGTTTCCTGAGTGGCCCTAATCTTCAGGTTAATATAGCAATATCTGATATGGCTTGACATGGTTTAGCACATAGGGTTCACTACATGGGTTTAAGTTGATGCCTATTTCAATATCCAAATCATTCCTCCATTTGGTAAGAACAGGCAAAGCACCCCAATCCTAGGCCTATCATGGGTTTGGTAGAACAGGTTCAATCCGGTGGCTGTATTTCCTTATGCAAGTATGGAGGGGTACTCACGAGAGACATAGGTAGTTTACATCTTGAAAGGTCTTGCCATACCTATGTGGAGGGTTACTCACGAAGGCAGATGGCTCACTTCCTCCTAATAATTAGGATACTAAACACACCATGGTGTATGGTGGGAATCTAGTGCAAATGCAAGTGCATGGTGTGTGTCAGGGAAACAATCAAACCTTTTTGTTTCACTCCCATATTACCATATTTATTCGAACCAATATTTATTTGGGCACAAATAATCCTTAACAATCATAGGACAAAAAACATAAACAATAAAGATTAGTAGGAAAAAATAAAAGAGAATTATATCTAAATAATCATGGAGACTGAAAAACTAAGAATCGAGTGAAAAATAGCTAGTTATAGGCCTAACTCTCTATAGTCCCTATAGGAGTCGCCAAGCTATCGTCATGTGACTGGCCTTTAAAACTTCGGATGATATAAAGGGCATAGCGTGCTCGAACTAAAATTAAATGATGGTTGGTTATGGTTGAGCCTTTGAGCTATCCCTTGATTAGGATTTGGATTAGGCATGATAAGATGAAAGGGTAGGGACCATCAGACAAGTCACTCACCTAATCGGACTCGGATGGCCACCACGAAGTGGCCATAAACTTGGAGTCACCATTGATCGTTTTAGGCTAGGCAAGATCAGATGCCTATTGAAAACGATATCACAAGTTACTAAACTTGAAGCACTAATTTCAAGGTCTACGAAGTCCAAAGATTCGTTGGGTAGGCTCAGGAAGTGGTTACATGCAGGGAAGGGCTAGCATCCCTACGATGCCCGAAATCGGTACCTACTAACTATATCTCACTTTGGTCTTGTTTAAATCGGTTCCATTTGGTCTCTATTTAGATATAATCCTCT
>JBBYHK010010012.1:0-11678 GCA_038382065.1 Adansonia grandidieri | reverse complement strand
ATATATGTCACCATTTTTTCCTAATTCTTTGAGATCCCTCAAAGAAAAAAAAATAGGTTCAAACAAAATCGGAAAACAACCCAGAAAGGAAAATACATGCATGTAGAAGCTTCATGCTACCATAAGCTAAAAGGATAGAAAGATATAAGTAAACATAAACCAAAAGCATCAAGGAAAATTACTTGCATTAAAAGCATAATTAATCAGTTTCCATGGAGTTTCAGTTTCCATGGAGTTTCCATTTCATGGCAGTAAATGAACACTCGCCACTGGAAAAACAGAGTCTTAAGCAGAGCAACATAATCATACAGTTTTACAATGGGTCACAAAACCTTTGACCCTTTTATGGCGGATAATTTAAACAGCATCCAACTTCTTCTCTATGAATATATTGAAGGTCTGATGCATAATTCTTGTTCTCTGAACAAAAAATCTAATAAAGCATTTGAGTACTAGAGGGGTCAATAGCTTAACCGGTGTTTTGCATGCCCGCGGCGATGCCCTTCATGGTCAATATGAGGGTATCCTCCAAACCAGGGGCATACTCGCTCGTTGGGTTCAGTTTCACGAGTTCATCAGCAGGTTTGTTTGATTCCATAATCTCTTTGGAGATATGCGGCCGCAACTTCACATTGTAATTCGGATCACGGATACGCTTCAGTGTGTAGGCCTGGCAGACATTTAGAGTTGTGATGTATGAATCACGTAGCCGTAGTCTTTGCCTCAGGTATGGATCCCCTTCAAGAAGATCCTTGTGCCCAGCAATCTGTAGATCGAGGAGAAACCGAGTAAGTTGCTTGAGTTGCATCGAACATGACAGGATTTGAGTGTCATTGCAGGATATGAATGTAGCATAAATTTGTAATTACTTTAAATCAGGGGTTTAGGCTTGACATAAAGAGCAAGTTACTTTAAGCAAAGCCAAAGTATCAACTTTTCTTTCTAGTTGCTCCACAGAAAAAAGAGGAAAAGAAAAAAAAAAAAACAAATCTTAATGGTCTTTTAGTAACCAATATTTGACAATGGATTTTGATTTGCATTTTAAATCTGAATACATTATATCGGAGTGATTAGAAGAAAGTGACTTTGAAATTGTGCTAACAACTGTATTATTTTTTGAAGGAAATAAATAATAGGAGGTGTCATGTTCCAGTGAGTTTACCTGGAGGAGAAGGCGTTTTGTTTCTTCATAGTTGGTCCTCAACCGGTCTCCAAATGACCACAGTTCTTCAGAAACAAGGAGCTTATCATATAAGGCTGCAATCCCGGGATCTCCTTTTGCAAAGACCATTTCAACCAAATCAATTGTCACCCTGAAGAAAGGCCATTCATTGTACATCTCCTGCAACATATGGAGATTCTTAATGTCCTTCTGAATGGCACGTTTAAATGCGGCTCCAAAGCCGAGCCAAACAGGAAGATGAAATCTTGTCTGTGTCCAGGCAAAGATCCATGGGATTGCACGGAGAGATTCGATACCCCCACTTGGCTTCCGCTTTGATGGTCGGCTACCGATATTCATTCTACCATACTCCAACTCTGGTGTAGCCTATAGCCAATGGAAACAGTATTATTCAATCAAAAATCTGCTTTTAATTAACTTAGATGGTGTTAAGAACATGATAATGCAAGTTCACTTACAAGGCGGAAATATTCAACGAATCGAGGTTCTTTGAAGACGATGGAACGGTACTCCTCGGTGGCAACAATGGCCATTTCGTCCATCAGTGCCCGCCATTCTGGTTTTGGTGAAATTGGTGGGTGCATACCATGCTCAAGTGTGGCAGCTGTAAAACGCTGGAGTGTTCTAAAGCACAAGTGCTCCTCTCCAAATGATTGCTCAATAACTTCACCCTGGACGGTAACACGAAGTGACCCATGAATGGTTTCTGGTGGTTGAGATAATATAGCAAGATGGGTGGGACCACCTCCCCTTCCAACAGTTCCACCACGACCATGGAACATTGTTAGCTTCACGCCAAATTGCTTAGCAACCTTTATAAGCTCTTCCTGAGCTTTGTACAACTGCCAGGCAGCAGAGAGACGCCCAGCATCTTTACCTGAATCTGAATACCCAATCATAACTTCTTGCTTGCCATTGATCCGGTTTCTATACCAATCTATCGAGAAGAGCCGCGCTAAAGCAGCAGGTGCAGCCTCCAGATCAGCAAGCTTCTCGAACAGTGGAACAACTCTTAATGGTTGCTTCACATGGCATTCGCGCTGGAGAAGTTCAACGGCAAGAACATCAGAAGGGGCAGTTGCCATTGAAATGATGTATGCTCCAAAGTTGTCTGCTGGGAGCTCTGCTAGGACATTGAATGTGTCCAAAACATCAGCAATTTCTTCTGTTTTAGGAAGATCAGGACCAAACAATGGGCGCTTGCCACTTAGTTCAGATAATAGCCATTCCTGCCTTTTTTCTTCAGACCACTCTCGATAGGAACCGATTTCCAAGTGCTTGGTAATGGCATCTAAGACATCTGTGTGGCGGTCAGACTCTTGCCTAATGTCAAGTCTGACAAGTGAGAGGCCGAAAGTTGACACTTGCCTCAAGAAATCGAGAAGACTTCCGTCAGCAATTGGCCGGTCACCACAAGAGCAAAGTGATCTATAACAGAGTTCAAGAGGTTCCAGAAACTGCATAAAATTTAAGACTTAATTAGGGCCGGAGCAAGTTAAGAGGAGGTTGCTCTATATATATATATATATATATATATATATAAAAGAGAAAAGACATAAGCAAAGGCTATTAAGATCATGACCGTAATAATTACTTGCGATGGTCCTTCAGAACCAAATCCAAAAATAACTATTTTTCTTTGGCAGAGAATTTTCCCATTCTAATCTGCCACTGTTTTATACTTAACGGCAACATTTCACCCCTTGTACAAGAAGCTGTTGCAACGAGGGCAAAAAAAGAGAAATGGAAGTTTTCAAGATATTACCGTCCCAGCACGTAAAGCTAAACTATGAAATCGGATTTGCCAGCAGTTCATTTTTTAACAAAGCTAAATATAGCCAAGGGGGAAATATATGGTAAGTCTCTATTTAACTCATGGAAAGCCAGTGGATTCCAAACTAATAATAAGACCATGATAGAAGATAGACAGAAAGAGACCTGCTCAATGTTGGTTAAAGTTGCTTCCTCTGGAATGTCAGAGATACCATGAGATAACATTTGACGAGATCTTTCACGTGTCTGATACAGCTTGTCCCTAACATCAGCAAGAATAACACGGTAGGGTTCATTGGGAGGAACTTGTTTCCAAAATTCTGCATTTTGAGTAACATCAATGAGAACTGAACCAATGATAAGAGATCAATTGAATAAACATTTCATAGAAACCATCATTTCTGAGTAACATAAATCATCACATGGCATTGGAAATCTTATCAAAGATGCAGGTCTAGTTTTGATTTCCCCTAAAGTCTAAATGCATTCTTTGAGCATGCTATAAAACATACGCTTTACAAGAATTCTGTCCCTCGTAAAAAGTGCATCATCTAGATTTAGGATAAAATGCACACGATATACGGAAACCAGCATATCTCTAAAGTATACCTATGTAGTGTTTAGCATCTCTCCTTGAGGATCTATGAAGTTCGTCTGCACGAACACGAAGCTCATCACTGCAACGCCACATGGACAACTGCAAAGAGACATCAATAAGGAACAGCATAAAAAGGGTCCTTTAAATAAAGCTCTTTAGAATGTGTTAGATGATACAAGCTAAATACCTCAAACATCAGATCCTCAATTTTGGAATAATACAAATTGGCAGCCATCATTCTAGCCAACAAGCAAACATCCCTTGTGACCTCAGGAGTTACCCTTGGATTGCCTGCATTATATATCAAGAAAACATTGAAACAAGCCAGAAGATATTTGAGAACCTCCAATTTCAAATAATTAACAAAAAAACTTGTATTAGAAGGTACAGTGTTTCAACATTTATTTATTCAAGTAGGACTGTACCATCACGATCACCACCCATCCATGAAGAAAATTGAATAAGTGGTGCATTATAGGGAACGCGTTCATTAATTCCAATGTTCTTCAATGCTGTGTCAACTCGCCGCAAGAATTTTGGGACACCCTTCCAAACCGTTTCATGGAAGTAGCTCATTCCTGCCCTCATCTCATCTTGGGGAGTTGGAGGGGTCCTTCGAATCTCATCCGTACGAAATGCAGCTTGAATCTACAGGGAAAAGGAAGCAAAATAAAATCAGTGAGAGCAAGCATTTTTATCTTTTGTGGGACGGATAGCAAAGTTTATTTACAGATTAACAAATATCATGAAAAGGTGATATACCTCACGCTGTAGAGCTTCATCAAGCTCCTGCTTATCGTCTGGAGTAATATCTTTAGCATACAACTGTGCTAAACAATTCCTTATCCTGGACATACAGAAAGTGAAGAAAACCACTCCTTAGAATCAGAACCATAATGGCGAACAGAAGTAGGTTTTGAATTGAAATTGCTTCATCACCATGCTTCTCGAGATGTAATAAGAAGACATTAAGCTGAAAGGAAATGAAGAACAAACCTTCCATGCTTCTGAAGCAAAGATCTACGAACTGATTGGGTAGGATGAGCAGTGAAGACCAGATCCACAGTCTGATTCTTAAGAGCATCAAAAACTTCCTCAGGAGACTTCTTCAGATCAACCACGAGTCTCTTGAGAGTTTCTTCGATGTCCGATTCGGTTGTTGCAGAGTTCTCGTCAACAAAATCACCTTTCTTCAGCTTGATCCTTCGACGGTAAGCAATCTGAACTTCCTCAGCCAGGTTAGCCAAGTTAAGCATGTGGGAGAAAGCTTTAGCTACGACAATGGAGTCCCCCGGATCCAAACTAGTCAAAGCATTTCCCAACTCCTCAAGTTTCTTGGGGTTATTCTTCCCTTCATACTCAGCAGAAAGTTCATAACATTCTTGAACCTAAATAAATCAATCACAAATAAATAAATAATTAAAAATTAAAAATCACTAAACAAATTTCAAGAAAAAGTCTTTCTATTAGCATCCTTTGTTTAGAATTTTCAAAGTAATCCCAATATGAAACTCTAACAAGTCAATGTAAAATCAATTGATAATAAAGCAGCATATTGGCTTTTACAAAGAAAAATAGTACCATAAGCATTCATCATCGTCCCCAAAAGAAAAATTTTTATGCAATTCCTCACCACTACAAATTAAAGTGATTGAAGACAAGGGCATTGACCAAACGATAAAAAGAAAAGGAGAAAAAAAAATCTAAACAAAATGAAACAAAAGAATGACATACCGTTTCCTTAAGATCCTCGCCATGTAAGTCCTGAAGAATATCAAGAAACCGATCCAAAAGCAAAGCATCATACTCCACCAATTTATCATCTTCACTCACTTTAGCAGGAACCAGAAGCCGTAGCTGTGCATCAATGGAAGCCAATTTCTCTAACTTGCTATTGTTGTTATTACTCGCCATTGCCACACGCAAAAATAAAACTTAGCCTTTTTTTTCTTTGTTTCCCTGTGAATCAAGAAGCAGGATAAAATTACCAAAACTCCAAAAAACCAAAAATCAAGGATTGGATGTAACAACAGCCACAAAATCTGATCAAGATCCAGAAAAATAGAAACTAAAAAAATCAAAGATTTGATAGAGAAATGCCATACGTAATCCAAAAAAAGCCATACTTTTAAGAGAAATTTTGGGTCTTCACAAAAAAGAAAATTGATCATCAAAACAGAGCATGAAAAAAAAAAAGTAAAAAGATTTTGAGAAAGATTCAAAGACCCAGATTTGGATAATCAAGCGAAGTTATGGATAATGAAGTACCTGAATCTGGGACTGAGAAGGGGAAAAAAAAAAAAAAAAAAAAACCAAACCCGAACTATGGATCAGAAAAAGAGAGAGAAAGTAAGGACTGAAGAGAGTTATGAGAGCAAGTGAACAAAGGAAAGACAACTATTTATAGACAAAAAACAATTGTCATTTAGCTATCAAAACCATTTTTTCCCTTTTTTATTTTATTTATTGGGTTTTAATTTTTATTTTGGCAGAAATGTAGCGTTGATATTGAAGTAAAGAAGGGAACAAACAACAAAAGTAGACAAATTTGAGTTTACTTTGGCTTGCTTATTTTGTTCGAATATACTACAAAGGATGCTTCTTTCGGTTTTTAATTCTAAAATTCTAGTAAGGAATTTAGTTGTTTTTTACTTTTTTCCCACATTTTAATTCGTGGTGTGCTCCAATATGCAATTTATAATTTTATACTAATTAATAATACGTTGAATATAAATATTTAATAAAAAAATAGTGTTAAGTTAAATATAGGAAGTAATAGTGATTATTTTAAGAGTCAATTTTCTTTTTAAAATTCAGCAAAACCATATTCGATATCATGTATATAATTATTAATTATATTAATTATTAATTTTAATGTTTTCTAAAGAGTTATGTAATTATCTTACGTTTGTTGGTGATATTTTTTATTTTTAAGAAAATATTTTAAATTTGAAAAATTTTATATTATACCTATTTTTTCAAAAAAGATGAAAATCTAATCTATATTATAAAAAAAAATTAAACTTAAAATCATTTAATTTTAACTATATAAACATTTTAACGAAGTCTAAACAAATGTTATGGGTAAATTATTTAATACATACAAATAAAAATTATAGAAAATAAAAAAAAAATCATAATCTTTTACATCACAAGATTTTAGATAATGAAGTACAAAGCTTGTTAAGAATATATTCTTCTTTATTCCACTAGTGAAGAACTTGATGCTTACTTTTGAATAGGTATCCTCCTTCAAGGGTTTTAGATTATTATTTAAAGAATAAATTAATATTGTTTGTTTAAATTTAATTATAAAAATTTATAAATATTAATATAAAAATAATATTTTAATATATTTAAATATTAAATTTCGGTCGTTAGATCGAATCAAATCAAATTTAGACATAAACTTAAATTGTACATTTTTTTCGAATCAAATTTAACTCAATTAAACCCATTAATAGGTCTACTTTTGAAACACATAGTATGAAAATATTATAAATACAAATTGATAAAATACTTTAACAAAGGATAATCTAGTGGATTTCCATCTAACGGATGAATGTTTACCGATTAAAGGATCTCAATAATAATAATAATAAAAGATTTAAGTTTAATATTTATATATGAAAATTTACTTTTGATGTGTTATAAAGTATCCAAAATGTTGGTTCAAAAGCAAAAGTAACTAATTCACTAAATTGCAAATCCTCATAAGCATACTCTTTAACTAAAGTTGAAGAATAAAAAATTGTTATTTCATATATGGTGGAGTGAACATTTTTAAACAAATCAAATTAAAATATTGTTGTTTGTTATTTTATTAAATTATTTTCTTTACACATATTTTAAAAAAAATGTGGCAATTTTATAGTCTTACTTTGATTTTTTAATCCCACTTCAATTAAAATTAAAATGGTTTGTTACCTATATAAAAGTTAATATTAAATTTATAATAAAATTTTCTAAAGTTTTTAACCAAACATTTAGATTTTTATTTTTTTTACATTTGTTCGGACGTTGAAACTTGGATTTTGTTTAGAAACGTATCACTTATAATTATTTAATCATTTAAAATTACATAAGATTTTATCAAAACTTTACATAGAGTCAAAGTAAATGATCATCTATAAATTTCTTTTCGTGATATAAATAATTACAAGATTATAATGAAAGAACTACAAATTAATGAAATGCTCCTATTTTATTTTCTTAATCTATCAGCTTAAAATTTCAAATCTTTTATACTCTAAATCTGAGCCCTACCTATTTGGATAAATATGTTAAAACATGGTTTCAGAATGTTTTTGAAAAAAATGGGATTCATAAATAAGTCTAAAATGTCATGCCCTTAAATCTTAATTAATAAAGAGGCTTTGTCCTTAAAGCTTAATAAATTAATAAAGGAAAAAAAAAGTAAAAATTTTATTTTTTTGTTTAAATATTTTTAAAAAATAATATTTAATAATTTAAAATTCATATTTTAATTTTATAATTATTTATCTTATTTTGAGCTATAATTTATATAAAAAATATATATATTTATCTATATTATATATATGGTGTCAATTGTGGCACCAACTAAATCAAAGGAAGTACCCAAAAAAATTAAAATTATAATAATAAAACAAAATTATAGATATTTAGATCTTTAATTTAAAAAAAAAATCACTAAAAATTAGCTATTCACTTATAAAACTAAAACGATTTTCCTCTCTTTTTTTTTAAATTTTAACCTATTTTTTAGAATATAATAATTTTTTTAAAAAATATTTTTCGTGGGTATGATAATTTTTAATATTAAATAAAGCAAATCGCAGATTAATTTTCGACACTTTGAATAAGATGGATGATATATATTTATATATATATATTTTTTTGGAAAGTGTTAAATATATATATATTTGGAAAGTGTTGAATATACATATATATATATATATATATATATTTGGACAGTGTTAAATGATATTTAATTATTTCTTCTAATGAGGATATGTATGTTGCTTTCAATTTATAAACCATGTTGGCTGATAACTGTCAGCACTCACGAGCATCAAATAAAACAAATTACATGCTTTGAATAATCTAAATAATTAGTATAGTTTCTTGGATCACTTTCATCATCACTTCTTATAAAAATTAAATAAATTTTATCCCAATTTTTTACGTATTAATCTATATATATATATATATAACTTAGTGAGATATCGTATTTCTAATTTTTATTTAAGCCGTGCAGAAACAGTTGGCAGTTTGTTAGGGAAAAAAATAATAATTAAAAAAATTATGTCGTTATTGGGTTAATTATAACAAATATTTATGGATATTTTCATATAAATGTATGGCAATTTCCCCAATTTTGGTTCACTTGAAATAATTTTAAGTATTCTTTATCATTTTTATTTTTGCTTATGCATGATCCACCCCTAATTCAAAGTTCATGGTCCCAAACAAACAAAAAGGGTGATCCACATTCTCAATTACAAGTTTATATACACACACACACACATATATAAGTTAATAACTCAAGCTTGAAATCAATTTTCAATAATTAAATGCTATTTTTAGTTGAAGGTAACTTTGAATTATTGAAATATATAAAAAATTAATTTATATTTGAGTTTAGAGATGTTATCCTTTCTTTTTTTTTTTCTTCCTTTTCCCTTATCTGTTATGTGTCTTTATTCTTAATTACTTGAACTTTTTGCCCCCAAATTAACTCACATTAGTTATTTTTTATGATCAATCAAAATCATGCATCCGTTTTCATCTTAAAAAAATAGAAATATTTAGTTACTTATCACTACTTCATATTAGACTTTTTTTTATACTTTTAATTTATCTTTTAATTCTCTATTCCAACATAATTAATTTATATAAAACAACATTACACGTTTAAACTTTTTTAAATTTGTAATTTTTAAAAATTATAAACAATATCGTACCAACCAAGAAAATAAATTAATAACTTAATGACATGTATCATATACACTAGTATTTATGTAAAGGTCAACCATGATGACATATGTGTAGAGCATGGTGTCTGCTCAAAAAAAGGGCACGAGGAACTCCTCACGCATGGATGCATGCCATTTAGGTGCCAATTTTTTACATGAATAAATGTTAACATGTGGTTTGTTTGGTATTGGGACTGACAATTTCTCTAAATTTTTAGGCTTCCATGTTCACTTTGCTGTTGTTAGTTCAGCTATGGCCCTCAGCAATAAAAAATATATTAATATGTCAATTAATTTTTTTTTTTAAAGAAAAGGTTCGAATATTCTTGAGTAGTGGAGTCCCAAGTTCTCATCATTATTTAATTTTCATTAACAGTTAATTACACAAATGGTTTGTAAACTATACTACATTTTTAAATGAGTATATAAAACAAATTTTGATATTTATAATATAATTTTATTAAATAAATAAATATTTTATATTAATAATATTAAATATATACTGACGTGACATGTAATATCTTTTTTTCCCTTCTTTTCCATTTTCTTTTCTTTTTCATTCTCCCTTTATTTTTTAATCTTTTTAATTTTAAATTTTTTAATAATGACGTGACTACAATAATTTAATTTTTTTTGCCACGTATTATAACCTTACTTGCTATTAGTGCCACGTTATCAATTTTTTTAATGAAGTTAACAGTCAAAATTATATGATTATAATCACAATATAAATATTTATTTGAATTAAAATTTTTTAAATACTCAATTAAAAAAATAGTGATTTCATTAATGCCTGTTAATAGACCTGTGGGTTAAAGTAAAAATACTTTAATACCGTGTTTGATAAGAACGAAAAAACAATAGTAAAAGTTATAAAAGAACAAAAAAAAAAAAACTAATTTCTTTCTATTTTTCTTTAATAGAAGAAAAGAAGTGAAATAGGTTATTTACACCTTTCTTACACTTTTGAATTCAATCCTTTTAAAAGTAGAAAAAAAAAAGTTGGTCTCACATTAATAATTTTATTTATGATTTTACTCTATTTTTGAAATTTTTTTTATTCTCTTCATTTTCCCTTTTTCCTATTAAATATAGTATAAAAGTAATCTGTATCTTGAATTTTAGTCTTCCATTGAAGATAATATTGGTGATTATAATCAGTCGTTAATTAACTAGCATCAGCTTATTAAAAAGAAAAGGAAAAAGATAAAGCAATATATTAAGAAAGTGAAGATGAAATCAATATCCACACTCAACCAAACAGTTATGTTATTTGTCCTTGGTATGATATAGGACATTTTTAGATGATTTTAGTTTTTTATTGATGAAGTTCAATCTCTCATAACTAAATATATATATATATATATATATATATAAATCAATCCATGTTCACATCAAAATTATGTAGGTAGGTAAGCTCTTATTCATAGATTAAATTATAACTAGTGGCCAACCCACAGGCATCATTTAATTGGTGGCAAGAGAAGGAATAAAAAAATTTGAGATTTAATTCAATTAATTCATACGTTCATTTTTAAGAGATAAATATCTAACAAATCTAAAATTTAAATTTTATTATCGGTAACTCATTTCTTATCCCCGAGTTACATCCTCCTTTGCTGGAAAAAAAAAAAAAAAAACATTGTTGCTCCTTATATAATTTGATGGTTAAAATTGATTTAAGAATTAAGAGTGCATATAGTTTTCAAAATTTTGCTGTTTTTTTTTTCTTTTAATTCGGAAATTAAAAAAATTCAATTTCAATTCTTTGAGCTAGCTAGGAAATAAATGTATCTTTTGGATAATTATTACAATCATGATAAAAAAAATTTAATTGATAAATACTACAATAATAATATAAAAATATGTGCGAAGAAAAAAAAAACAATAAGCAAACTAAAAAACTTGGAATAAAGCAAAGTAATACTTGAATCTTGTCCACTACTTTGAAGAAGTATTGTTTTGAAATTAGAAGTTTTGGGTTATAAAAGAAGAAGCAATCTTTTGACAATGAAAGTAAAGAGAGCAACACTTTGTGTTATTTTGATTAATAGTAGTTGAGATTGAAGCATTTGGTGTTGTGATTTCCTTTGAGCTGTTTAAATTGACATCTAAATAAAAGAAAGTGAAATTCAGAAGTAATGACAAATCTTGTGAAGCTGTTCAT
>JBBYHK010009969.1:0-11680 GCA_038382065.1 Adansonia grandidieri | reverse complement strand
GATTAAATAACATAACTAAAAAATCAAAACTCTTGATGAAATCTTTATATATAGGGATCAAAATTTCCAACATAATAAATATATAATATAGAAAAATAGAGAATATAGAGAAATAAAGACAATAAGAATAATATAAAGTAATACATGAAGAGTAATATGGACACTCTATTTTGTGCGGGCTAACATTTGAAATATTAAAAGTTATCATTCGAGGCACCATCCAGGTCATTCAAAGAAACATAAGCCAAGTTCCCACCATTCTCGGCTAAGGTAAAGAGTTCAAGAATTCAAAGGTAAGAAAATCCTTTTTTTTTTATATATGTCGTGACATAAGGGCCAAAGTATCAATACAAGGCTTCTCATTATCCAAATTCTAAGGTTTTGTTATTCTTATCGATACAGTTCATATCAATATAGAGTTATATCATAGCAAAAATCATGATTCTTGGCTAATAAGTATCGATATAAGAGTGTATGTACCGATACAACAAGCTAGGTATCAGTACACCATGCTTTGTATCAATACAAATTTCAAAGTATCGATACATTATAGGTTTTTTTGCTTAATGTATCAATACAAAGCTTAATGCATCTGCAAATGCCTTATTTTGTATGGGGCCAACATTTAGAGCATCAGAAGTCATCATCTGAGATACCATTGAGGTCATTTGTATAAGCTCATGTCCAACCCCATTATTCCTAGCTAAGGTAAGGTCGTAAATTATTTAATTTAAGACTAGCCCTTGTAAAAAAATATACATTAGATTAAATAGAGCTCACATGCACATTTAATTTTTTTTATTTAGACTTATTTTATTTAATTATATTGGGTCATAAATTATTTAATTTAAAACGAAACCTCATAAAAATATATTAAATAAAATAAGGCCCATATGCACATATCATTATTATTTGGACCTATTCTATTTAATTGTATTGGGTCATCTTTTCAAATATTTTAAATTCTTGATGGGACTCATTAAAATTATTTTGATCCAATATGTCCATTATTTGAATTAATTTTAGGCCTATTAGGTTAGCTTAATGATTTCTTTAAGGATCCAATTAGCTTGATGGTGGGGTATTTTATGGCAAAAGATATTTAGGGGATATTTTGGAACTTTGGTGACTAATTGGTACGCAAGTATTAGTACTTTGACTAGTTAAAAATTGAAAGCACACTCTAGTACACCATAACTCATCATTTTTTGATAAAGAAAAGACAAAAGTGCCTCCATTACCCTACAATAATATTGGCCGAGTGGCCTTCTGTAAAGCCAAAATGTTGGTTTTCATCATCATCTCTCCATTCCCTCATTAGCTGCTAGCCTTAAAAAATTCCATAGCAGCTGCAAAAAAAAAAAAATGAAAAAGCTCCCAACATGCATAGCCACCACAGAAGCATGGAACAAATTAACAAGGAAATTATGCAAGCTCTAAGGTTTACTTTTTGGTATATTTCCTTCAGCCTTTTTCACATCTTTTTGCTTTCCTATTTTTTTTCTTATACCATTTTAGCAAGCCTTTTAATGATAACCATGAAAAGTTTAGGATTCATTCATTTTTTTGAGTTTGTTTAATGTGGTTGTGTGGTTAATGAGCCATTATGTATTTTGGTTGCTAAAAATCATGTTTCTTGCTTCATACCTATTTCGTCAGCTTGCATTTTAGTCTTTTTGCTTTAGCTTATGCTTTGATTTATGATGCTAATATCTATTGTTACATGACCAAATGTTTTTTATGTCATTGCTTGTGTTTTATTCGCCGGATGATTATTAAAATGCCATTTCATTTGCACTTAACAATCCCTTGAGTGTTTAATATAATGCTTACTTATTTAATCCATAACACGATTGGTAATGTTTGTTTCATGTCTATTAAAATCTGATTTTGTATGCCAACCCCAAGTTAAATCTATACTAACCTCAATCAATGGGGATTAGCATAGATTTAATGTTTTAAATATATTAGTTCTCCAATCTTGGGGATATATCAAGTATAAATATTTAGGATCATAGCCTTATTAGGCAAAATGAATTCTATTTTTAATCAAAAATCAAAAATGTTTTTAAGTGCTTAATTTAAGCTTTGTTTCGAGCCTTTCATCACCATTGGTGTGGATAGCGGATGGTTTGGCGGCCTATTCTATAGGAGCTGGGTTGCTCCATTACTTCATTACCATGGACCTCAATGATTGGACATTTGCATGTTTGATGCTTTAGCATGTGAGCATAAAAGCCATAACCCAAAGAAACCTTTGTTTCAATACTAGCAGCACAATAGCCCCTATTAAAAAAATTATTTTTGGATTCCAAATGATTTTTCTATAATTTTGTAGAATTTTTCTTGGAAAAGGCTTTGAATGACCTTTACAAGGTACCTTATTTGCCCCTTAATCATACCAGATATGGAAGTTATGATTTTTTGAAACTTCACTATCATGAATCCCTATTTGTTTGGATAATTTTGACCTATTAAATGATTTTTTGGATTTTTTAAATATTTTTCTAGAAAAGGTTATAGAATTCTCTTTGCAAAAAAGTATTGTTTGTGATTTAACAATTCAAAACGAGTTTGGGAAGATTTTCAAATTTTACAATCCCCCTTTTCCTTACATTTGCTATCAATACTGACTCAGACTCTGTTTCAAAAATTAATTCCTACTAGAAAACAATTTTGTAGGATTTTTGAAATTTTTTTACATTAATCCTTATCAAACTACCTTTCCAATAGTACTCGTTTGCCTTTAGAAACCGTCGGACCAAACCAAAATAAATTTGGGAAGGTGGGTTGAGTGATACTATCTTTTACTTTGATTGAACTTGACAAAATTATTTGGATTTTCCCAAACCATCATGTCTAGTTAATTGAATGACTCAAAATATATTCAGTGATTCTTTCATGGAGTCATGACTCATGACATAGGTTCTTTTAGGTTGGGATCATAACTCAAAATTAGTTTCAAACTTAATTTCTATTTCCTATTTATAATGTCTTTCGATTTAAAATTTATTTTCTTTGAAAATCTTAAAAATTTTGATTTTAAAAAATGATTCAATTTCTTTTTTTTTGAGGGGATACTCTAACCCTCTTTTTTGAGGGGATTTTCTAATGCCATTTTCTCTAAGGGGATACTCTAAACCTATTTTTCAAAAATACATCAAGAATCCAAGTTTTCTTCTTTTTGGGCATTTTCAGACATTTTATCAACCTTTTTATGCCAAGATAGCCTTTGAATTCAAACATGTTTCAAAATTGTCAATTCAGTTATTCCTCAATAACTACGGTCAATTATGAGATACATCTCAACCATCCCTCCCTTTTATTTCAATGTGTTCATGTTTAATGTAACTTTTATTATATTCACTTATGTCTTACTAACCTGTTTCTCCTCTTGATAGTGACTTGCATTCATGTTTTCAAAAACTCAAAATTCATTAAACCCAAGGTTATGTTCTACGTCAGTCTCTCTAGTGCTTGACGTAGATTATCCACTTCTAAATCAATCTAAATCTTATTTTACTGAATCTTCTATGTTTTTCCTCCCCCTTGGGTTGCATAAGGAGATATTAATTAAACTTTTATCATAAAAACCCTGATCCCATATTTAAAAATTCACATTCATAAGAAAGGGATTATACACAAATAATAACCATATAAAAAATTGAGAAAAATTGAGACTTCAACAATTTATTGCTAGATGGTACTAATTTCGAGCATTGTGGAAGTGCTAATCCTTCCCCACGTATAACCGACTCTCAAACCCTTTTATAATGAACTCTGGTACACGTACTCTATAAAATCAGTGTTTCAAGTTTCATAACTTGGAATCACTAGTTTTAATAGGTATCCAGTCATACCTAGCCCAAAATTGCCAATGGAGACTCTAACTCATAGTCATTTCATAATAACTATCCAAGACTGGTCAGACAAGCAATTCATCCAATGGTCCCCTTCTCGATTTTTACCTTACCATATCTAATTCAAATTCTGATCAAGGGATGATCCAAAGGCAAGCCCCGCCTCCCTTTTGTTTTTAAGTCATAGTGCACTATGCAAGATGGCACGTTGCAATAGCATGGCGACTCCATAAGGACTTTATTTAGAGAGTCAAGCTTGTAACTAGCTAAATTTTATTAGGATTTTTTATTTCCCTCGATTTAGTCATTATTTATTTGTAATCCTCTTCCTTCATTTGCTTTGTACATGAAATTTATTTGCCATCACTCTTTGTGTTTTCATGCTCATGATTGCTAAGATTCTTTTCTGCCCTTCCTCCAAAAAAAAAAAAGAAAGGTACAACAGTTCCTTTAAAATAGTAATAAAGAGTAAATAAAAGGTTTGATTATTTCCCTAGCATACACTACTCACTCATATCTCAGTAGACTCTTGGCCATTCTTTTCATAGAGAGAGAATAACACCTTCATTAGGTGGAAGTGAGCTAATTATCCTCTATGGCATCTCTTTTTTACTCATGGGCTAGCACTATCTTCCAAGGAGTAAAGTAAATATATTCCTATGGTATTCTTTTTATCCACATGGGCATAGTAAAATGTATCTACCCAAATCAAACCTGTTCCACCAAGTCTATGATGTGCCTAAGATCGAGGTGCCTCTACTATCCCTATAGGACCAAAAAGTTATTTAGGAACTTTTTAGTGTCAACTTAACCCTATATAGTGAGCCATAAGAGCCAAACCATGTTAAGCCATATTGGAGTGTTACTAGATCGACCCAAAAAATAAAACACTTAAGGAAACATTTTTTACCTATTACTATTGTTTATCATTTCTTTGATGCATAAATAATGATGAATGAACATCATCACTAATGCCTTTTCATTTGCCCAAAATTATGTCACCTGTTGTAATAATACTATCGAGGCATGTCTTTATGCTATCCGACTGATAGCTAAGGCCTTTTTCCTTTTACAAGAGATAATATTTGAATGTTGTCATTTAGCATCCCTTTCAAGGTTGGTGTTGCCTTTTAAGAAATCGATCTTACTCAGGTAAGTCATTATGTTGCTTAATCAATGGCTTGAAGTCTGTCAATCACTAAACAATGATAAGAGAATAACTAACATCCTTAGAAGTATTATGCTATCTTGCTATGAGAAAACACTAGAACAAGTCATTATGTTACCCGATCAACAGCTTGACATTAACTTGTAACTATGCAGTGATGAATGAATAATCACTGTCTCGAGCATTAATCTTTATCTCAATGGGATGCTTATATCTTGAGCATGCCAATATGTTGTCTGCATAATTCTAGGTTTAATGGGCAAAATGACTATGCCCACATTTTTCATGTTTGCCCCAAGGCATCATGATGCCATCGAGCATTTTATTATGTGATTTATTCTTTGTCTTTAATACTTACTGACTTAGTGTTTCTTTTGTTGTTTTCTTCACTACATGCTTTGTATCATTTCATAATCATCTATCTTGAGATAGTTGGTTCCAAGAGCGGTGTCTATAACGAGTATCTCACCATGGTAAAAGCATTAGCTGAAGGGTTTGAAGATTTTCAGATAGTCAAGACCAAGTTTAAAAAGGAATAAAAGGAGTTGGGATAGTCTTTTAGCCCAAATTTATCTTAGAGATCTTGGAATGGGCTGCAATGATTTTCAGGTAGTTTAACCTCTAAGAGTTGAAAGATATATGGAATGCTTGGGATGAGACTAATAAGGCAATCTTTATAGAAGATTATGGGGATATTGCTTTATTGGTCTAAGTCAAAGTCAACTTCAAATTATGGAATCTCGCATGTACGTGTTTCATTTTTAATGGGCTGCGATACAATGATGGAATTACACATGTAGATGTTTCATTTTCAGCGAGCATGATCTAGTCCCTCTTGTAAAAGAATATGTAGCCATGCTTAATATCAGAAGGGCCCAATTTGACAAAATTTACTCTAAGTTAGCAAAACCTACACCCCTCAAGAAGAAGTTGGCTAGTATGATCAGAGTCGGAGAACATTAAGCAAACTCACATCTAGTCAAATCGAGGAATAGTGTGTTTATTGCATGGTACAGCTTAAAATTTTCCATGAGTACTTAGTCAAACAAGAAAAAGATTAAGGATGCTTTCTCATTGGCAATCTATGGTCTGATCATTTATCCATAGGCTTTGGGACACATGGAGGTTGCCATGGTAGACATTTGCTCAAAGCTAAGTTATGGTTTCAATCTTACTCCTACCATTTTAGCAGAGACTATTCAGTCCTTAAATTTTAGGACAAAAGAAGGCAAGGTACACTTTATCAAATGCTCATCAATGTTATAGTATGGCCTTTTTGTTATTTTTGGGGTAAGAAACCACTACAACCATACATGCTGAATTTTACTCCCCTCACCAAGTCTGGGAAAAAATGGCTTCAAGATATCACCAAAGATCAATAAATTGCAAAGTTTTGAGATCTAAATGCCAATGAAGTAATTTAGATGGTTCCATGGATCATTTTTTGGCCCAATGATGTACAAATGCAAGCCATTTCATTGTATGCCTCTTAATGAATTATGGGGAAGCATCGTTACGATCTACTCATAGCTTTATAGCAATTTAATTACCTATAGTTTGTCCTCATCACTAGTGAACTTTCTATGCTAGATTTTGAATATGGAAGGGATGGTTACATAAGTTAAGCACAAAAGATCTTTGATGCATGGTGAAAGATTTGCCAAATCATATTAAAAAGAGAAAAAATAGTGACTTTGACCTATAAAGATTGGATAGTTAGGCAAGTTAATGATACATACTATTACCTACTAAGGGAATCCCTTATGTTTTGATAGAAAAGCTTCAATTTAAGATTGAGATCTTGAAGCGTGAGTTTGCATCAAATAGAGCTACTTTCACTAGGGAAATTCATCAGCTATAAGAAGAGAAGAACTAAAAGGAGCATAAGTGTCAAGTTTGAGAGGGGCAGATATGCAACCTAGTTAAGACAAAAGATGCCATCAACAATAATCTTCAAGACTTAAAGAAAGACTACACGGCACTTCAAAAGGCAAAAGAAATACTGAAGAACTAGTAAATGCTAACTAAATGGAAATCTGAGCTGGTTTCCCTTACTAATGACTTAGAGGCTTAGAAGGCTCGAGCGGAGACTATTGAAGAAAAACTCACTAAAACTTGTGCGATTCCATTAGTTTATCAAAGAAGAAGCAAAAACTTCGTAACTCGAGTGCAAGTTCTTTAATAAGGAAGGGTTAAAAATAAAGCCTTGACTGTAAGGGTTTAATTGTTAGAGGATGACTTTCAGGTCCACCAAGATTAGGTTGAAAGATTGTCAAAGGCTTCTTGGATTTTGGTCGACCAATCTCGATTAGAGTATAAAGAACATCTCTAGAATCTCATTGAGTAAATCTGTAATTAATGCTTTGTTCGAATAAAAGATACTTATTCTAAAGCTATTAGCAAAATCCAACTATCTCTTGTATTTGCATAAACGATTTAATTTGATTAATTATGTTTTTTTTTTTGTAATATTATTACGTGCATACAATTTCATCCTCATTCATGCATACATTATACTCATCACATCTAATCTAGCATCACTCTAAAGTGTAATGGTTTTCAAAACATGAAATCGAACACCCAACACTGGTACAACACCAGTCAACATCAGAAGGCAATGGAGAACGATCATAAGGCTCATATCAAGAAACTTAAAATTATGCATCAAGAAGATCAAGAGCAAATGCTTCACAAGACTGATAAACTATAAAGTTAAGTTGCTAAATTGACAAAACTATTAGCTACTACCCTAAAGGATAAAGTGCATACAACTATTGCTGATAAAGGTAAGGAACTAGCTAATTTTGAAGTTAATCAGAATGAGAGGATTGGAGTCACCAACACTCTTGAAAAAGCATCCCCAGAGTAGTCACCCTTAACATCATCGATCCCACCAGCTCAATAATTCATCTATGTAAACTCTATAACAGCACCACATATGGCTCAAGAGTATCATGGCATGAATATGGGATTGTCACCAGCAAACCCTTTAGTTCCAAACCTCGATGAGCAAATTGACTAAGAAAAAGTAGCGGCTCAAAATGTGCCTACGCTATTGAAAATGAAACTAAGTTATTAAAGTAATACATCAGAGCTATAAAAGGGAGCAATAAGTTTGAAATTCTAGATGCCAAATCCTTTGGCCAGGTTTCAAACCTTGCTATCCCATCCAAGGTTAAAGTACTAGATTTTGACGAATACAATGGGACCATAACCTTGCGCACATATCCATATCTACTACTGAAAGATGGCTGGGCATAAAGATAACGAAAAACTATTAATACATTGTTTTCAAGATAGCTTAACTAGTGAATTGCTTAATTATGTATAAAGCTTTACCTAATCAGAATTCAATCATAAGCAAATTTGGCTTAAGCTTTCCTAGATCAGTATAGGAATGTATTTGATTGGGCTCTACATCATCTTTCTTTATTAAACATGGAAAAGAAAGCTATTGAAAACTTCAGGTAGTATACCCAAAAATGGCAGGAAGAGGTAGCTCAAGTTCATCCTATACTAACTGAAAAAAATGACAGTCATGTTTGCTAACACTCTATGAGCTCTTTACTATGAAAAGTTAGATAGGGGAATACTACAAAAAATTTCACTCATATGGTGATATCCGAAGAAATAATTGATAATGCCATAAAAATCGTCAAGATATTAGAAGGGGAATCCTTCAGCTTTACCAAGAAGTCTACTGCCAAAGGTAAAGACAAAAAGATGAGTGATGTTAGTGAGATCCTACCAAGATCGCCTAGAATCCTTATTCAATACGAAGCATGTATTACTCTAACATGGCATATCTAGGCTTCCACTTATATATGCGATACCACAACCAGTATACTTTACTAGATTCAATCCCACCATGAATCTTTTATCAAACCCAGCTTAAAATTTTACTTAAAATACTTCTTTTCATAACCAATGTAACACTAGAGCAATGAACAACCAACAAGCCCCTCGAAAAGAGAGTATTTTAATCCACTTTTTTATTTCTATAAAGAGGTCTATGCTCATTTACTGGTAGGTCAATTGGTAGCTTCAGTATTTATATCTCCAAGGTCTTCTCTTTATCCTAAGTGGTATGATAAGAATGCCTATTATGAGTATCATGCTAGAGCATAAGGTCACAACATTAAAAATTACACTTCCTTTAAGAGAAAAGTTCAAAGCCTAGGTAAAAGGGTGTGATCAAAATCAAATAATGGGTAGGACCTAATGTTAGAGCTACTCCATTCCCAAACCATGTAGAACATAGAGTAAATACTGTGATTGATAGGAAGCATTATTGCATCAGAAAAATGTTAAAGAACTTAAAACACCAATAAGCAGTGTATAAGAGGCTCTCATGAAGGTTGAGTTAGTAAGCCGACATCAAGGTAAAGAGCTTGTTAAATCCTACTGTTGCCATTTTAGACAAAGGCATAATTTGCAACAATATTTAGAATTCTTAAAATTGGTCCAAAGGATGATGGACTAGTCAAAAATCTAATTCTATGAAGAATTAGAATAAGACATAGACGTTTTCCTTCAATACTATAAAAAAAGATGAAAAGGTCCCCTTTATAGAGTTGAAAAACCATTGATCTTATTTGCCAATCAACTAGATACCAAAATCACAGATATGCAACCTATCCTAAGAATGGTATTTTAGCTTTCATCTTTTTTCCCATATAAAGAGAAAAGAGCAGTGCCATAGAAATATGAAAGCTGAGTGGTGATGATCGAGGAATCTAGCCAATAAACTACTATGGTTAACCTCACAAGAGTAATCCATCCACCTTATAGTGGCAGATTTTATGCCCCAATTGCACCAAAAGCCAATGTCAAAAAAGAAAATGGTCCATCAATAATTCAAACATAGAAAGTGGTAAGGAAACAATCTGAAGCAATCGAAGAATCAATAAACAAGAAAAAGTCAAGCATAACGAATACAACATTTGGATAACTAAACAAGTAACCAGCTAAGATATATGTGCTGTCATTGCTCTTGAATTATGAAGCTCATAGCGAAGCTTTACTCAAGGTCTTGAATGAAGCCTATGTCCCATCTGACATTCTGATAGGCCAATTAGATTGCTTGGTGAGCAATATTACTAAGGATAATTACATATCTTTCAATAATGATGAAATACCCCATGGACATAGGGGAAATTATAAAGCTCTCCACATCACCACCTATTATAAGGGGAGCATGCTATTAAAAGTTCTTATCAATAACAGGTCAGCTCTAAAAGTAATACCTTTGACATGCTTGAACAAACTTCCTACTGATATTTCTCATATCAAGCATAGCCACACGTAGTATAAGCATTTAATGGAATGTGTAAAGAGATTATTGGAAACATTACTATCCCACTTTAGATAGGGCTATGCATGTATAAAGTTAATTTTCATGTGATAAACATTGCTCTAATAAATAATTACTTGTTGGGGAGACCTTGGATACATTCCATAAGGGTAGTGTCATCTTCACTACACCAAAAGTTAAAATTTGTCGTAAGGAATAATGTTGTCAGCATTGAGGGCGAGGAGGAAATTATCACCAGTACTTTCACAGATGCCTCTTATATTGAGCCTCATATGAATATACTAGAATCCTCTTTCTAGTCATTTGAGTTTGTTAATGACACCTATGTCAACGTAGGTTTGCTTATGGTTGAGCTTCATCTATCAAAAAGCACCTATATGAGTCTCCAATTGATTATTGGTATAGGTGCCCAAACTAGAAAGGGACAAGGAAAGCATTTACAAAGGATGTTTAAAGCTTTGAAATTCACCCATCAAATTGACAAGAGAGGCTTAGGATTCAAAATTAATGCCCACAACAAAAGAAACAAGCTCAAAAAGCACAAGAAAAAAGAGTGATTGATTTAAAGGGTTAAGATTTAGAATACAAATCAATGGTACTACCACCACTATAGGAAAGCTTTCATTTAGAAGGGCACATCAATTTAAATCAGAGAGAAACAATTTGGCTATAGTAACGAATATTATTTTGAGCAAGTTGTTTGGAGACTTCTTTATGAATGCAATTGATAAGCCAAAAACTTTAACAATGGGCTATAAGATTGGTCAATGCACTCTGGGATTTATTCCAAGCATTTAGACTGAAATAAAGATTCCTATACTACTTGGATCTAATTTGAAGTAATGCTATGAACTAAACCTATAAGCTTCCCAAGAGCATTATAGGATATTTTGTACGGCCATACTTTTATCAAGTATTATTAATAAAAAAGAATAAGCATTTTGTATTCCATCTCTTGTATCCATTTTCATTTTTGGTCAAATCCTTAGACTTTTCTTCTTCTCTTTATATGTTTTTCCCACCTATATTGTTCTTCTATATACTTTTAAACACCCGAATGAAAATAAGGTGAGTGTTCATAATAAACTCCAATCGATTTTAAGCAACCAATCTACACAGGTGAGGTCGGATCTAAGAGGGATTTTAAGGAAAGAAATGTGTTACCTGATTTGTTGAGATTAATTGAATTGGAAAAGAAATAGATTTTGCCCCAAGAAGAGATTATTGAAATAACAAACCTTAAGACATAGGAAGATTGGAAAGAGGTCAAGATAAAAACCTCTATAAACTTATCAACCTAAACTAAACTAATCAACCTTCTACAAAATACTAGGATAT
>JBBYHK010009958.1:0-11680 GCA_038382065.1 Adansonia grandidieri | reverse complement strand
TTTAGCCCCTAGATCAAATCACTTAAGCCTTAGATGGTTTGCTTGCAAGCAAGCTTGTATGAATTGTCAAGAAATGGATGGTAGTGTATAGGGATGGTAAGTGATCAGCCTAAGGTGGTTTTAAACCTCTTAGGCATCCAAAATAGAGGAGAGAGAGCTGGTTCTTAGTAAAAAAATTAGAAAATAAAAGGAGAAAGAAAAAAGAGAGAAAAAAAGAAGAAAAAAAATAAGGGAAGAAAAAGAGAGATCATCCAAGTCTATTTGAAGGTGGTTTCTTGCTTAATTTCATCACTTTTCCAACATTTTTTTTCTCTTTTGTGAGCTTGATGATCTCAGGCTTTGGCTTGGGTGATGATTTCAGCCAAGGGTGTAAACCACGTTTATGGCTAAATCTTAAGGTATGATCTTCAAATCTTTTTTTTTTTCATTTTCTTCGCTGATTTTTGTTAAAAATTTCTTAAAAGTCATCTTTCCATTAAGAAATTTTGTTTTTGAAATATTTTATGTTGAGTCTCTTAGTTTCCATGTAGTATTTATCAAGCGATTTCTCATGTTTCTACTCTGGTTTTACTTTATCAGTTACTCATGTTCATGTTATGTATGATTCATGCACTTTATGTTCTTTGCATGCATTATTGTCATTATTCTCATTTTCATGCTTTTTGATGAGAATATAATATTTATGGCATCATTATCATGCATATTAGTGAATCTATGTATGTTCATGTTAATGGGGTATTTGTGTTCAAAATCAAGAATAACATGAATTTTATAACATTTTCATATGTTATTATCATGATTAACATGTCCATGCATTTTCCATGAATATATTGTGGTTATGGCAACAACTTCATGCATAGTAGTAACTCTAAGTATGTTCATGTTAATGAGGTGTTTTGAAAGTAAAATTCATATATGTTTCCATTCTTGTATGTTTGTTGAGAAAAAAATGTTTATGGGTGCATTTGTGATGTTAGAAACCCATAAGGGACCATTTTGTGATTTTTCCTTAATATTTCCATGCACATTAAAGATTAATGTGTCATTTCATGCACTTAGGTATATTCAAGGCATTTTCTATGATTTAGAAATTATTATGTTATTTCATACACTTTAATGTCATTTCAGTAATTTGCCATATTTTAAACTATTTATGCAATTTCATGCAGTTTAGGGTCATCCTAGTAATTGCCATGTTTTAGGATTATTTATGTAATTTCATTCATTTTAGAGTCATTTTAGTAATTTTTCATGATTTAGGGTTTATTATGTAATTTCATACATTTTAGCACCATTTTAGTCATTTCCCATGATTTACAAGTTATTATGTAAATTCCTGCCTTTTTGTATCATTTTAGTCATTTGCCATGATCCAAGATCATTTATGCAATTTCATGCATTTTAGGGTAATTTTAGTAATTTGCCATGTTTTAGGGACTTTTATGCAATTTCATGCATTTTAAGACCTTTTTATTTATTTTCTATGCTTTAGAGACTATTATGTAATTTTATGCATTTTAGTACAATTCTATCATTTCCATACATTTTAGGGTCCTTCATGCTATTACATGTACATTAGGGACTGTTTAGAAATTTCCTTTTATTTTAGGGCCATGTAGGTTATTTTCATAATCTAGGGACCATTTAGCATTTTTCATACATTTTAAGACCATTTAGGATAGTTTGCATAATTTAGGGTCATTTTAGAGATTTCCATTACTTTTAGATTATGTGGAACTTTTATGTTGAAATATGACCATAGGGGTATTTAGGTCATACTACTTTAAAACGGAGTTCTAGGATTATGTAGGAACCTTTGTGCAATACATGTCATTTAGGATCATGGGGGAATTTTCATATTGATGCATATTCTTTAGAATCTTTAACGTATTATGATGTTAAAAACCTATAATGATATTATCAACTATAATACAAGCTTTAAGTAAAATTCGAGGCAATATCCCCAAGTTAAAATAGTCCACAAGTGTGCTTCAGCATATAGAGGTCACCTCATCGATTATTTTAAATTAAGAAATACCTTCTTTAAACAAGTAAATCAAAATTTTTTATTTTCTCAAAAAATAAAACTTTTGTATTCTTTTAGGTTTTCTTGAGGGGTACGAAAAATATTTTCATTTTCAAAATTGATTAAAACTTGATTTATTTGGAACAGAAAAATAATATCAATTTCAAATAATTTCAGATATGGAAATTATAATTAAGTATTGAAAAATTAAAATCAATTTTAATCGAGATGTGATTAATCAATTAGTAAATCAGAATTAAAATTTAGATTTAGGATAAGATGTGATTAATAGGTGCTGCCTTATAGGCGTCGTAGAGGGGACATATCTCACTCTATGCATAACCGACTCTCGAACCTTTTTCATACGAATTTATTGTTAGCATGTAGACTTTGAAGTTTGTTTTCGAGGGTTTCATGATCCTCAAAGGATGAACTCCAATAAGTGATCAATCTCACTTAGCCATAATAGATTGGTGGCGACTCCAAGTCTTTTGGTCATTTCATAATAATTATTTAAAGTTAAGTCGGATGAAAATTCAATCCAACAATTAAATCCTGTTCTAATAAGAAAAAATTAAAATAGCAATTTACGCATCTCAAGTCTAGCATGTCGGATTTGCTTTCGACATGTTATGATAATATATAACAACCAAATTGTAGTAAAAAAATATAATTATTTACCCGACCATAGAATAAATCTCAATAAATGACAAACTATCATAATCTTTATATTAAAGTTATTTTAAAACTCCTAAAATAAAGAAATACATTATCATAAATTCATAATCTTGTAATTTAAGTTGATTTTAATGATTGTACAATTTAGAATTAGAAATAAATGCACAGTAATTAATTGGTTATAGTAAATAGCAATTAATTAGAATAGATTTCATTTTTCAAATGATCAACCTTCACTTAATTAGAACGAAAATGTATTTAGGTTTAAATAATTTCGGGTAGAATTTGGTTGCATTTTACTAATAGATTGTGCTAGGTTTTGACAAATAAAAGTAAAAGAATTTGGTGATTTTATTTTTTATTAAAGATCTTGATCATGAGAATCTTAATTTCACTAAGAATTTTGATTTTAAAGTCGATTAAAACCTTTTGTTTAGAGCATAACTAATTAAAATACAAATAACCATAGAAAAAATTAAAGTACAAATAAGCATAAATTTCCTTAGGTTGCTATTCCTTAAGCAAGCTATCAGAAAATTTCAATGTTTTATGTATGATTGTAACACTAGTCTTTTCTCAATGTTTATGTATGATTGTAACATAAATTCAAGACAGAGTAAGCCTAACCATGGATCTTACTCCTTAGCAACTCATTATCTTTTAATTAAGGTATATAGAAAATTAACCAAACATATCTCTTAGATTCAAAATGTTAACCAAAGAACAATGATCCAAACTCAGTAAATAATTCTAAATAGAATGAATGTTTTATTGGGTAAATGTATTAATATCTCAATATTTTAAAAGATTAACCCATTGATCTAGCGTTAATTCAAAAAGCAATAAACTAATTCATTTAACTGGTAAAAATCTTTTGAACATGAACTCATACGTGTAAATGCTTGTAAAAGACGAGAATTACGTAATAAAAGAAAAAAAAAATCATGAAAACCCGTAACTCAATTCCAAAAGCATGAAACGGCTAGAAAGCAAACCAAATAACAATTGGGATGGAATTTGTTAAGCCAAAACTAATATGCATCAAACCAAATTAAAAGTATTTATGCACACAAAATAATGGGAAGGTAAAAGAAAGAACAAAAAAAAGTAAGGGAAACTAAAAATGAATCGTGATTTAATAGGTTGATATTTGTTTTAAAAGAAATGAATTGAGAGAGAAGATTGAAACATACAAGTTTAATTTTGAGCCAAAATATAGGTTTAGATCTTAGCTTTAACAGTGAGTAATTAGCGGGTTGGTAAAGTTTAGGAATAATTTTATTTAATTAAATGTCACTCAACAAATACCTATTGTTTTCCTTAAAAATTCAAGTTAGAAACCTAATTCAAACTTCAATATTTAATTCTGATCTAAAATATAGCAATCAAATCTTAGCATTAATAGAGAGTAATTAGTAGGTTGATAAGGTTTATAGGAATAATTTTATTTTAATTAATTTTATTTTAATTAACTTTCACTCAACAAATACAGATTATTTTCTTTAAAAAGTCAAGTGAGATCATTGCAATTGCCCCTATTTATCTTTAAAACAAAGTAACGGAAATTAAAAATGACTTGTGATTCAGTGGGTTGAAATCTAATAAAAGGAATGAATTGAGAGAGAAGATCGAAACGTGCAAATTTAATTCTAAGTTAAAATATGAGAATTAAATCTTAGTTTTAATAATGAGTACTTAGTACGTTGTTAAGGTTTGGTAATAGTTTTATCTAATTAAATGTCACTCAACAAATACAGATTATTTTATTACAAAATTCAAGGTAAAATGTCCAAGTTGCCCCTATTTAGTTCTAGATAGGGGATGAAAAATATTATAAAATATATATTGCAACCTTTCTTAAATGAATTTGCTGTTACTGATTAGTATTCAATTGATGCAATAATGTCCTCGACGTAACAAGTTTGAGTTTTAAATTTAACGTTTAATTTTTTTTTTTAATCTCGTATAGTACTTTTTTTTTTTATAAATTCTGTTGTTAATCTTTATGTTATCTTAAAATTTGAGTTTTAATTTTTCTACTATAATTTTGAGTTTTGAAAATTTTGATCCAATTGATAATGGAATTACAATTCTTTCATTTAAACTATTAACGTGGTCGTTGACTTTGCTGACATTGTGAGCTTAGTCAGCAAATTGTTATGTAAATGGGGCTATTAGTTCCTATATTTATACCAAAATGAGGATTTAATCTTTGTACAATGATTTTAGAAAAATTTTATTCTTATACTTTTCAAAATTTTAAATTTTGATTCGCTCTTAAAAATGTTAAGAAATCAAATGATTAAAAATATTCACATTACTAAAAAATTCAAATAAATATATTTATAAAAATTTATTATTTAAATAGTAAAATATATAATTTCTCACCATTATTGTAATTTATTATTAAAATATAAAAATAATTATGTTTAATAATTTTCAAGAAATATTTAAAATTAAAATATAAATACTTTTTATTCTAAATATTTTTATTTAAAAATTTTACAAAAATTTAATTAAAATTAAATAAAATAATTTTTGTTAACATAATAATAAATAGTGTTGAATCAAGTAAGTTTGAGTATAAAAATTATGTTCAAAATATAATTTAAGTAAAATTAAATTAATGAGTTTAGCGAATACCTTTACTAATGGATAGCTTCTTTTTTTTCTTGAAATTCTGAAAATAATCTTAGAAAAGAAAATTCATTTTCAAATGATCAATAATGGTTATGTTGCTATATCGTGAAATTTATTTTCATGTGACTTCTAGCTTATTTTTAAAATTTTATTATTTAATCTAAGTAACCTTTTAGTTTTTATGCTAATTTTATCTTTGAAATTATTATCTTTTTTGGCATTTAGAAATTTAGTTGATTTTTTTTGTTTATTTCAACCAAAATATCACTGCTTTAATAATATAAATATTTTTAATATTTTTTACTCTTTTTAATATTTATATTAATAAAAATTATTCTAATACTATTATTTTAAATATTAATACAAGTATAATCAAGCCTCTCTATAATGAAAATATCTTTAATAATAAAAAAGTAAATAAAAATTTTTTAAAATCGTTGTGACAGATTAAATCCATATTTTTTTTATAAACATAGAGACTAATAGCATAATTCGCTTAAAAGTTTTTGTTCAACGTCTATATTAGTTAAGAGATTAAATGTATAGGAATTATAACAGAGGGATTATAATTCAAATATATAGACCGTATAAGGACTGACAGCATAATTTGCTCCAATTTTTTTTTTTTGAATGAATTTGCTGTTGCTAGTTAGTGCACCGATTCAATTGATGTAATAATGTCATGAAAAGCTCATTGACTACTTCTTCTTTCAAAGTGATACTTTTTTTTTTTGGTGAAAATAAAGATACTTTTATAAGATATTCATGGCATCACTCATTACAACTTAATGAATTGGTTCAGGGTACTCTTCAATCGCAAAAGAATTTCACTAAGTTGTAAACCAAACTTGAATATCAAATGTTGTAAATTCAAACGAAAAGACTACCTTTTATGTGACCCAAAATTAATATTGCAAAAAAAAATATTAAACTGATTAAATCAATTGAATCAAAAAATATGTTTTATCTTATCTAATAGCACAAATATGACCAAAAAAATATTGAACTAATCAAAGACTAGATTCAGTCGTATTAAACCGAATTAGTTTGATATTGAACCAAGTTTTTTTTTTCTTTCTAATGGATAGCGGGATTAACACTCTTTATCCTTTCATGTTAATTACACAAGCCAACTGGTTACTCGGTAGATTGGTTAGTTGCATAAGCCAAGGTTAATTACACCCTAACTACATTTAATACTAAATCAAGTTTTCAACAATAAAATTCTCATTTAATTAAGTGGTTCGATTGATCTGAAAATCAATTCAACATCTGATTTGATTTTTAAACATTGTTTGATTAAACTGATTTGATTTTAATTTTCAATAATTTAAACTAAAATATATAAACTTGAATAACCTAATGTCAATCTAAAAATTCAAACTCGGAAATGTGACCTACCAATTCCATCGCAAACACCAAGATATAAAATCACTAACCAGGAGAAGTTTGTTTCCTACTCATCAGCTTTGAGAACTAAAATTGGCATAGAAACTGTCCAAGTTCCATAGACAAAACCCAAACTAGGCACAAAAATTGTGCTCAAATATCCTTCAGTACCATTTGCTTCCCTGTCTCTATGCCCTCCTTACAAAAGGATACGCATTTTTTCAGATAAGCTAGGCCAGATGAGATGAGTAATCTACGCTTTTTTCACTGCTTGAACGCAAATCAAATATAACAATTCCAGACAGGCAAGTGAAATTATGATCATAGGCGAGTCTTCTACTACATTAAAAATATAGTGAATACTATTATGATCAATTACAAAATATAATGAATACTATTATGATCAATAATAGTAAATATTGACCATGAATGTTGATGATGAAGATAGTCAAAACCATTAAATAACAGTCATAATATCGCATTGTGATAGCAATTTAAATCTTTGATTCCAAACACTAGGTTTTACACCATTCATTTGGAGATTTCCACAGGCACAAGCGAATACCATGATCAGGAAACATTTTTTTTTATCTTGTGCATCTAATTAGGAATCTATTATTGAGACATCGTGGCCCTCGCCCTTACCCGGTATGACATCGATAAAACTATAAAACTTAGTGAACCTGTTGATTTCAAAGTGCGTAGTCATCTCACCCTTGCAAACACCTCATCCATTCTGGCACCCTAATCTACCCACTACTAGGTCTGAATTCAAGTTCAATGATTTAAGCAAGAATAGTCGGTCCTTCTAAAGAAATGACCATCAATGCACTTATCAACACAGTCCCAGGCAATGTAAGCCTAAAACCCCACTTGCGAACTGTAAATACCCAAGTTTGCTGAGAGTCCTGATAAGTGCATCGAGGCTTATTAACAGAAAAGATTGAAGAGTGCTGGATTGACCAAAGTCCTTCAGTAACTATCGCTTAATGAAAATCTTATCGCAGCATGATTGAAAAATTCAACTAGATTGGTCATCACTTGAAGCGAAATCCGCAAGTTATTTTAACATCATCCAGTCGAAGCACTTTAGCATGTCTCGTATACCACAACAAATGCAACTAATAAGGTGTTATGCTCGTATCGATCTTAAAAAGTAGCAGCGCTTTTGGTAACTGTTGTTTTTTCTTTAAGCTTGAATAGAAACAGAAACTTAGCAGACAACAAAGTCTCCTTCTGACTCGTTTTTGACAGCTCTTCGCCAAATATTGCTTTAGAATTCCCAAGAGTTAATAGCAATAAACATTTATGATTCCCCAAGCCCTTAAGATATCTGCATGTCTCAAGAAGCACAAGTTATATTGTAGTAGAGATTAAAAAAACCATTAAGTTATACACTAAAATGGTTAACACGTACTCTTCATATTCACTACAAGTATCACTGCAGGTTAAGTTTGCTCACCAACCATATTAAATTTAACGCTGAAAAAGCACAAGCAACTTACTAACAGTTATTTGCCGTAATGGATGACACACTGAACGCAAACGATCTACAATACATTTAACAGTTTATAACAGAACCTAAATTACATTGAAACAGCTCGTCCAACCTTTCCATTATGAATGCTCCAGAAGATTTTTTCAGCTTCACCAGTGTTCCCCGCATCAATAGCAATAGCACCAAATATTGCTCGAAATGCTACACAAACTATGGTCGGGTTTGAAGGGTCGGTCTTTGGAGAAACTCGAACCACTTTTTGCAGGCCCAATCGTCCCCCATCAACAGCACATGAAGTTTCCACATTGGAAATATCCAATATGAGCTTGTTGAGTTCTTTAGAAGACATATCAATATCGTTACCAAGGGAACGGAGCGAAACTGATGTCTCGATGATATGGATGCCCAGAATGCTTAATGCCTTGTTGTTCTCCTCAGAAAAGGAGGCATGGGTCATGGCACGCCGGAGTAGATGAACGCTCTTAAAAGTATAACTGAAGGTGGGATTTAAATTAGCAAAAAGCCTCAATTGTGTGTCATAATAAGAAAACCCAAGAAATAGATAAACAAAATAAATTAGCTATTAAATTTATTGATTCAAGTTCCTCTGTAGCCCCATGCTTCCATAATTAAAGGAATGAAAGATTATTAATTTAAATTAATGGGAAAAGAACCTTTATGAGGTTCCAGAATTTCTTTATTGATTTTATTTGCTTTACAAGCCAAAATGGTTCATCTTTTTCATTTAAATTTCTGGATTGTCTTTCTAGTTTTCAATACCAAATAAACAGTTACCATAAATAAGGATAATAATTATCATTCACTTAATCACTCATCAAAACGGAGTTGATGATCAAAAGTAAAGAAAAGGAAAAGAATAAAACTTGCCCAATTTGTTTCTGTAGAGTCTCAAGAGCTTGTGAAAATGGCGATGAAGGTTTACAGCTCCGATCTTCTGGGTTTCCTGCTCCATATGCCTGCACTCACAAAATGGGTTTTCTTTTTATTACACTCTAATTAATCTTTACTGCTTTCTATTCTTCACTTCCCTCTCTGATCTCTCTTTTTCTGTTTTTTTTTAAGGGAAACAAACAAGATTGACTACGGTTCAACGATGTAACTGAGGGACAGAGGAGAAGAGCACCTGAGGAACAGAGGAGAACAGCGTGAGGAGAACAACGATGAAGCCACTGATGAGAGTGAAACCACGAAAATGCATTTTTTTGCCCTTTTCTATGCAGTAATTTACTATGTAAAAAGTGAAAATTTGTTTCCTTTGTGACTGATGAAAACGCAAGAAAAATCTGGGGTTTTATAATGCTTTTTCTCCTTCCCAATTAAGTTATCGACCAGTGTAACTTGTAAACTACTGGTTGAAAGTCCTTCCATCCTTGGCCATTAAACTGATAATTATATATTAATAATTTATGTTTATATTATATTATATTTATATATTTATATTATATTTATATTATTATATATTAATAATACATGTCATATAATTTTATTATATTTATATAATTATATTATATTATATTTTTATATCATATTATATTTTATAATATTTTATAATTATTTTTTTATTATATTTATATCTATTTTAATTATATTATATTTAATATTATCAGATATAAATTATTGTTTGATAAATTAAAAATTAAATGCTAAATTTTTAATAATAAATTCGTAATATAAAACTTATTTACTATGTGATTTGAAAATTAAATACCGAATATAATTACATTTTAACTTTTACTAAAATCTATTTTATTAATAAATGGACTAAATTTAATGTGATCAAATCAATTTAGTTTGCGAAATAAAGTAAATATTTAGAGAAAATAATAAAAATTTTAAAAAAATCAAAGATAAAAATATCATTTAATATAAAATTTAAATATTTTTAATTAATTTTATTTTTTTATATATTTAGACATAAAATAATAACTATCAATTATTTTAAATAACTTTTTGTTTCATATATATATTATGGATTTACTAAAATTTAGTAACAACATATGCTATTCTAAAGAGTTTCGGATAAAATGAAAAAAAAAAGTTTCAGACAAAAATTTTAAAAAAATTTTAAATATATCGCCTTTTTTTTAAAAAAAAAAAAAGAGTTAATTTGATGCTTTTTTTTTTCTTTTCTATGCCAGAAATTACTTTCTAAAAAGTGAAAATCTGCTTTCCTTGGGAGTGATGAAAACGCCAGAAAAATCAGTGTTTTACAGTGCTTTTCCTCCTTCCCAATTAAGTTGTTGACCGGGGTTAACTTGTAAACTACTAGTATAAAGTCCTTCCATCCTTGGCTATTACTGTATTTATATTTTATTTATATTATTATATATTAATAATTTATATAATTTTATTATATTTATGTATATATATTATATCATATTTTATTTTATATTATATATTAATTATTTTTTATATTATGTTCATATTTATTTTAATAATATTATATTCAATATTATTAGATCAAAATTATTATTTAATATATTAAAAAATTAAATGATAAATTTTTAATATTAAATTTATATTATAAAAATTGTTTGATATGTGACTTAAATGCTGGAAATAATTATATCGATGACATCTTGTTTGAATTTTGAAAATTATTCGTTTTACACTTTTAACTTTACTTAACATCTATGCTCTTAACAAAGAGCAAATTCAACTTAAGGCGTCGATGGTTTTGTTTACAAGTAGCTAAAAAAGAAAAGCATAATCAACAGTAAATGCCATACACCTCTAATTAACCGCAGGGACGGTAGGAAGGTAAAGAGGTCGAGTCAGAGGTGATGGTTGAACGCTAAGCGGCTTCTCGATTCTTGGATTCTTTTTAAAGTCATTATTCTGGACAAAAATCCGCATGTTATGCATCCAAGAATATCAGCATACATTAAAGTGAAAAGTGGCCATTTGAAGCTTGACAGACAGGCAATGAAAGAATGCATCGAATTTGACTGAAGGAAGAATAGTTCTTTTAGGTCTTTTCCTATACAGTGAGTCTAGTGCTTCGCTTGATGGAAGGACTGGGGAAAGGTCTCCTTAGTCTCACTCCCCTCTCGTCGTTAACCGAACACAGCCCTAAAAAAGGATATATTTTTTTCTTGGAGAAAGGCGTCTTTTGGATTTGTGGAATGAAATTTTAATTGAAAAGTCTTTTTTTTAATGATCAAAGTATAGAGCTTCCCCTTTCCCCTCGCATACCACCAACCTTCGAAAAATTTTAGGGAAAGTTCACTACGGTGAGCTTTTCATAAGGTGTTACGTAGTGAGTTTCTTGCTCATCAGGTCAATTCAAATTTTACTCTTTCAATTGATTAACTGGTTAAAAAGGTTTTATTTTATTTTTTTAATTTTTTAATTTTTTATTAAAATATTTTAAAAATTAATATTATTAATTATTATAATATAATTTTTTATTATTTTATAAATTATAA
>JBBYHK010009936.1:0-11683 GCA_038382065.1 Adansonia grandidieri | reverse complement strand
TACATTTACATGTTGTATCGATACAAATAAGGACATTTCACATTTTTAGCATGTTGGAGCATTGTATCGATACATGAGAACCATGTATCGATACATGAGAACCATGTATAGAGAGATACCAACATGAAACATCACCTCAAAAATTTCATTATAAAATGAATTTTAAATATGAATGCATAATAACACCACAAAAGGAAACTAGTAAGGCGAAAATGAGAAACATAATAATATCATAAACAAGCAATCACAAACAAAAGAATATAAAAAATGGAAAACCGATCGAAATGTATCTCATAATGGCCTTCGATTATTGAAGAATAACCGGGATGACAATTCTAGAGATCGGTCTAGATTCATGGTAATTTGAAGAACAAAGACAATTTTTATCAAAACAGTTTTAGGCATCTAAAAGAGAGAAAATTTTAAATTTTTGAGGTAAAAGTGGGGTTAGAGTATCCCCTCGGTGAGATGAGGTTAAAGTGACACTCCCTCGGTGAGATGGGGTTAAAGTATCCCCTAAAATAAAGTTACAAAAATAGTTAAAATTAAAGTGAAAATTTAAATTTTTAATGAAAAAATGGGGTTGGAGTATCCCCAAAGTTAGGAAAACATTTAAGAACAAGGAGAAGGCTTAAAAATTTTTTAATTAAAAATGGGGTTAGAGTATCCCTTTCTGAATAATGGAGTTGGAGTATCTCCACTTGCAAAAATTTTAATATGAAATCCTATTTTTGTATTTTAATTTTAATCTTAGTCAAAAGGGTTGATGTTGTGGGGGAGATTAAACACGTGCATTTCGAGACATCCGAATGTCTCGCTTAAAGAAAATTAAAAAATTAGGTTGAAAATAGGGGACAACATCGCATCATCTCCATGTTTTGATTTTGTTTGGGTGCATTTGAAGACTTCAAAGGGTAAACGAGGTACGTTGGAAAGGTAACTCGACAAGGTTTAACATAAAAATATTCCAAAAAATCTAGAAAATCACTTTTTAGGCAGAATTAATTTTCAAAGTTAGGTTCATCTTAGCACTGGCAGTATGTACAATTAAAAAGGCATTATGGATTTCAAAAAATTATTCTAAGCTTATCGGGGATTGTTAAATCGTAGATAATACATTTCCAGAAAAAGAATTTTGTGAACTTTTTGGGAAAAATATTTAAAAATTTTGTAAAAATCAATTGTGGGCTGTAATGGCCCCAAACAAAATGTTACATGCTGGTTCTAAGGATTTTGCATAGCAAAGGTTCAAAAAATCATAAATCCCTCATCTAGGATGATCCGAGGGCAAATAAGCAACCATTAGAAAGGTAATTCGATGGCTTTTAAAGGAAAATATTGGAAAAACCAAAGGAAATATTTTATGGTTCAAAAATAATTTTTTAAATTTAGATTACAGTGCTACTAGAGCAAAAATATAGGGATTATTTGATATTTTAATTTTTTCAAAGATATGGTTTTTTCGAAGATAGGCTTAGGTTTAGGATGTCCGAACATCCTCAACAGAAAGGAACATGGCCTTTGCAAGTTTATTCCACAATCCTGGAATAGTTTGGGATAATGGAACAACCCCTTGACCATGTCACAAAAAGGAACACGAGACTCAAGATCAAAGATCAATATTAAATAGGATTTTTTTTCTTTTTTTTTTTTGAAAAATGAACTTATTTCACCATGAATCCAAAGCTAAAATGTCAAATTGGTCCCAAGATTGGGAAACCAATTTGATGAAAACATTAAGTCCATACTAGTCTTCATCTATTGAAGGTAACATGAACTTAACTTGGGAATGTTTCTAAAAATTAGTTTGTAAGAAACAAGCAAGCATTTTAATGGAGATATCATGAACAAGATACATCACGTACAAAGATAAAAATGGATTAAACATGTAAACATGCAAAGATGATATTTTGACATGAAAATGTGTGACATAAATACATGAAGATGATAAATAATGTACATGGAGCTAATATGAACATGTTTGAACAAAGAGATGAATGCTGGAGTTGTCAAGATAAGATTTTTATTTCATGAGACTTTTTAAAACATAAGAAAATGTTTGAACATACCTAAAACATGTCAATGTGACCGTTAAAATATGTAATAGATATGTGAATATAGAAGAAACATGGTAAAAGATGCATAAATGAAAGCTGTGTAATAATGAAATGAAGTATGGTGAGTTTATATATCTAACAACATCAAGGTGTCAATAGGGTCATCAAGATCTAGGACTACCACAACCAAGGCAACAAAGATTATGGGAGAATTAAGAGGGTCATGGCAACATGAAGGGTTCACCAAAAAAAATGGATGATCAAAACAAAAAATACATGGGACAAGGTAAAAATATACCAACAAAGGCTTAAAGTTTCTTTCTTCTTTAAAGCAGTAACTTTAAACTCAGTCTCTTCCTTTCTTTTACTAGTGTTTAGCAAGAAAAGGGTGAAAGAAAAGAGCTTTCTAGTAATGTGGTTGCTGATGGAGTGTTTTAAGGATGAAAATATGTGAAAGGTTAAGTTTTTGAAGGTGTTGTGATGGTTTTAGGAAACTACGGGAATAGAGGTTGTTTGAAGGTGAAAATAATGGAATAGTGTTTTTAGTAAACTCTTGGAGCTAGAGTTGCTGGAAGATTTATGGGAATAGATGGATAGTTTTTTGGGATTGGTGGAGAGCTTTTTTTTATAGCTAAAAATTTTTTTTTAGATAGCCAGTTCTATTCTTTGTTCAGTCCTCCTTTTAAAAGATAATGCAAAGGGCATTATTGATTTTTTTTTCTTCTACACTAGGGGATATCTCTAGTTGCCATGCTCAGTTGACTTTATTTTTTTTGGTTCACCATGCTGAGCGAGGAGGAAAAAAGGCTGTGAAAGCCTGCAACTAGAGGTACACCTGCCACACCCTCTTATACGTATATATCTTATGAAAATGACCTTTGTTATTAATTGTTTGGACTCCAAAAATTTGTTAGAATCCATTAATGAACATATAGTTTAAGTTTGCAACATTTTATGATAGTTTCTTAGTGCAAAAACATGTTTAAATCGAGTTTTCAAAGGCTGAAAAATGGCTCAAACTAGGCAAAAATGCCTTAGTGTATCGATACAAAACAAGTTGTATCGATACACAAGGTACTTTTTACTCCTGAGTATCGATACAATAGTTGTGTATTGATACTAAGAGCAAAAAATTTTCCAATCTCAAGAATTAAAGGCTAGTATCGATACTCCATGGATTTGTATCGATACTTATGCTTGTGTATCGATACATTTTGCCAAGAATCACAACTTTAGCTATTGGCAAGGTCTTTATCGATACAAACATGCCAAGTATCGATACCACACCTTTGGTATTGATACTAAACCCTCTTGTATCAATACTACATGTGAAATTTTAAGTGTTTCGCATCGTAAAGGCCTCCTATCAATACTTGCACCCTAATATAACTTGTACATACTTGTGGCTTCTCAATTTACCTCAACTTGGTAATAAATAATGGGAAATTGATTTATGTATCATTTGAGTAACCTTGGTTACACCATGAAAAATGGGATTTGATGCCTCATTTTTACATTTTCTTTAGTACGGCCTATAGGCATTTTAGACCTTTCTAAAAAATGGTTAAGACAAAATAAGGTGTCAACAGCTACCCTTTTTTGGCCATTGTTAAGTTTTAGGAATAGGGCAAAGATAAATAGTTACCATTTTATTTGGATAGGGTGATTGATTTATGTGCCTGCTAAGAAATGGAAAGTTGTTTAGTATTATGTCGAGATGAGTTAAATAACTTACAAAAAAGAAGATTTTAATGAGTTTTGTTAGGTTTAACCACCCAACTAGTTTGTTTTTCATTTGTTTTCTTCAAATAGGTCCCATCAGCTTGTGTGGGCTTTGAGGTAGGTAAAGGAAGATGTCTAGCTTTTCGTGGACTAAGGTAGACAAGTGCCAGCTTGCGTGGGCTTTAAGTTAAGTAAAGAAAGATGTCCAATTCTTTGTGAACTAAGGTAAATAGGTACACCAGTTTGTGTGGACTTTAAGATAAGAAAATGTCCTACTCTTTGAGGATTGAGGTAGGTTATATGGTGCCACTAGCTTGTATGGGCTTCGATAAGTGTCCTACTCTTTGAGGATTGAGATAGACAATTGTCACTAGCTTGTGTGGGCTTTGAGGTAGGGAAGTGTCTTACTCTTTGAGAACTAAGGTAGGTAGGTGCCACCGGTTTGTGTGGGCTTTATTAAGGGTCCTATTTTTTAAAGACTGAGGTAGGTAGTTTTCACTAGATTGTGTGAGCTTTGAAGTAAGAAAACATCCAACTTTTTTAGGATTGAGATAGGTTATGTGGTGCCACCAGCCTATATGGGCTTTGATAAACGTCCTGCTTTTTGAAGACTAAGATAGGTAGTGTGGTGCCATCAACTTGTGTGGGCTTTGATAAGTGTCTTGCTCTTTGAGGACTAAGGTAGGTAGTTACCACTAGCTTCTATGGGCTTTGAGGTAGGAAAATGTCCTGCTCTTTGAGGACAAGAAGAAAATGAGTTTAGATACCTTTCTTTGGTGATTTTGAATAGGCATGTAAGGTCAAAGGTACTTACTTGAAGCCTTTTAAGGTTTTTTGAAATAAAAAACATGGTAACTTTGGTTTTCTATAAATTTGACTTCTATGTATGGGAGTTGATACCTATAAGATGTTAAATGCTGCATAATGCATAGAGATGCAAATGCCTACCTAATTGATGCAAAGGTAATGGCTTTAAAGGCCTAATCCAATGGTTGGTTTTAGGTTTTCTTCGACTTTGGTGAGGTGGCCTTCTGCTTAGAGGTTTGTTAATCTTACTCTAGATTTTGAGAGGCTTTAAATGTTAAGAATGTCCGAAGACGTTAATGACCAGTAATTGGGAGAAGATTTTAAGCATATTTTCTAGATATGGGGTCCTAGGGTAAGACTGGTTGTGGCCCCTAAGAGTTCGTTTTTAGTATTTAAACATGAAACAAAGTTCCTGCAAAGTTCTTTCTTTCGAAGTAATCCAAGGAAATCCTATCATCAGTTTGTTCCATTTGTTAAGCATTATCAATTAAAGGATAAACATGATGCAACATGGAATGCAAGGTTACAAAAAGGTTATGCAAGAAATCAAATAGTTATACTTTCATTCAAAGAAAGAGGGTACAAGTTATGACAAACTTATGAGATTATGAAAGGTTTTAAAGTACAAAAGAGATATGAGAAGTCTTTCTAGTCGATTGGCTTTTACGCTGATGACATGAATTCTCCACTAAGTGCTTTTAGAGATTTCTTTTGAGCAATTGATTCTTTTGCTGCTGGCAACTCCTAAGAAGATTCCTTAGATTGCCACATGATGGGATGAGACCTTAAATTTGGTAGTTTCTATTTTTCATGTGCAAGTATGGATGAGGTTTCGGTGATGTTGGTTAACACAAAACAGATGGGTTAGGTTATGACTTGGTGTCTTGGTTAGAGTTATGAATATGGGGAAGATTGGTTTTAGGCTAATAATACTTTAGGCTTAGCTTTGTTTGAATGAGGAGGTCTGATCACTTAAGTCACCCTCTCGAGTTTTCAACTCAAGCTTTTTTTATGAGTGGTAAGCGAGGGACTAATAGGATGCCCTATTTGGTTTTCATCTTAAAGTCCTTCCCAGCTTAATACTACTTAACAAAATCAGAATTCACAGGGTTGGGCAGGTCATTGCCATCCATCTTGGTTAAGATTAGAGCTCCTCCAAAGAATACATGTTTCACGAAGCATGACCCTTCTGAATTTGGGGACCATTTTCAATCAGTATCTTTATGTATTAGGAGAATTTATTTGAGCACTAGGTCACATTCTTAGAACTGACGAGGATAGACCTTGTTATGGGCTCTTATTATGCACTTTCGATACATCTGCCCATGACGGATCGCTTTGATTTTTTTCTTCAATGAGATTAAGCAGCTCGTAATGGTTTTTAACCTTTCAGCCTTTTCAAGTTATAATTCCATTAGGACTCGAAGTAAAGGGATTTCAACTTTAATTGGCAAGCCATCATGCCGTAGACCAAAGAGAATAAGGTGACACCTGTGGAAGTTTGCACTGCCATGCAATAGGCGTGTAAGGCAAAAGGTAACTTCTCATGCCAATCCTTATACATCTCAGTCATCTTTCAACTATCTTCTTGATATTCTTGTTGGCTGCTTTAACTACTCTATTCATCTTCGGATGATATGGGATGGAGTTTCGATGTTGAATCTTAAACTGAGAATAAACTGCTTGTATCATCTTATTTTTTAGGTTACGTGCATTATCAGTGATGATCTGTTCGGGAAGACCATATGTACAGGTGATGTCCCATTTCAAAAATTTGCACACTACAGATCTGGTAACATTGGCATAAGAAGCTACCTCTACCCATTTGGTGAAATAATCAATCGCGACCAAAATGAAGCGATGCCCATTAGAAGCCTTAGGGGTAATCGGTCTTAAGATGTCCATGCCCTAAAGAGAGAAGGGCCATAGAGCTATCATAACATGTAGAGGTGTCGGTTGGACATGGATCTTATCAGTGTAGATTTTATGATACTCTCGAGCATAGTTAATGCAATCTTTTTTTAGAGTTAACCAATAATAACCTGATCGCATAAGTTATCTTGACATTCGGTGTCCAATAGCATGCATACTACAAATCCTTTCATGAACTTCTTCAAGTATTCCTTTGGCTTCAAAGTATCCATGCATCGGAGTAACATTTAATCTCAGCCTATCTTGTACAAAATCTTACCATCCAAAATAAAGTTTGCAGCTAATCGTCTGATGGTTCTCTTATCAATTTCGGTGGTGCCTTCTGGTATTGTTGATTCTTGATGTACTAAAAGATGTCATGATACCATGGTAAACCGTTATTCGCTTCTTCAACATTCTGGTAATGCACCAAGTTTGAATAGATACTCATTTGGATAGGAGCAATGTCTGATTCTCGATTAACTTTAAACATGGAAGATAAAGTGGCCAAGGCATCAGCGATTTGGTTCTCTTATCGAGGCAGATGATGAAAGCTAATATCATCAAACTCTTTCTTGAGCTCTGATATAATATTCCCATAGTGGATCAATTTAGCATCACATGTTTGCCTTTCTCTCTACATTTGGTAAATGACAAGGGCTGAATCTCCAAACACTTGCAATGTTCGAATACCCCTTTCAATGGCTGCCTGGAGTCCCATGATGCAAGCCTCATATTCGACTATGTTATTGGTGCAATCAAAGTTTAATTTAGCTATGAAAGGGTAATGGTTTCCCTCAGGTGAGATGAGAATTGCCCCACTTCCATGCCCCAGTGCATTTGAGGCTCCATCAAAGTACATCCTTTATGATGACCCACACTTGATAGTGTTCTCTGCCTTAGATATGCACATCAATTCTTCATCAGGGAACTTGAAGTTTAAAGGCTTATAGTCGTCTGTGACTCGGCTTGCCAAAAAGTCTACTATTGCACTACTTTTAGTGGCTTTTGGGTTCATATACATGATGTCATACTTAAAAAGCATAACTTGCTATCTGGCTAACCTTCTGGACAAGGTGGGGGCTTCGCATAAACACTTGATGGGATCAAGCTTGGCGATTAACCATATAGTGTGGATAGCATGTATTACCTTAACCTTTCGACTGTCCAAGCTAAAACGCAACGTAGCTTCTCTATGAATGAATAATTATTTTCATATTCTATAAACTTCTTGCTTAAATAATAGATAGCCTATTATTTTTTCCCTGATTCATCATGTTGTCTTAATACATAGCCCATCAACTTGTCTAGGATTGATAGATATAGAATTAGTGGTCGTCCGGGCACTAGTGGCACAGGTATTGAAGGGTTCAAAAGGTAATGTTTGACCTTATCAAAAGCCTCTTGGCACTGTTGATTCCATTCTCCAAGATTTTGTTTTTTCAGTAGCCTAAAGATTGGATCACATTTGTCGATCAACTGAGATATGAATCAGGCTATGTAGTTCAGTTTTCCTAAGAAACTTCTCACTTGCTTTTGAGTTTGAGGTGGTGGTAGGTTTTGAATATCCTTAACCTTGTCAGGAACTCACAATGAACCCCAATAATTTACCGGAGGTGACGCCAAATGTGCATTTGGCAGGATTTAGCTTGAGCTGGTATTTACAAAGCCTTTTGAAAAGTTTTCGTAGGTTTGTAATGTGTTCACTCTCTTTTGTTGACTTGGAGATCATATCATCCATATAGCCCTCGATTTCCTTATGCATGAGATCATGGAACAATGTTACTATGACACTTTGGTAAGTTACCCTGGCATTCTTTAACCTGAAAGGAATCATTTTATAGCAAAAAGTCCCCCAAATGGTCACAAAAATGGTCTTTTCCATGTCTTTTACTGCCACTTTGATTTGATTATAGCTCAAAAACCCATTCATGAAAGAAAATAGTGCATTTTTGGTAGTGTTGTCTACTAAGGTATCAGTGTGAGGCTGAGAAAAATTGTCCTTGGGGTTGACTCGATTCAGGTCCCTATAGTCTATGCACATTCATACTTTGCCATCTTTCTTAGGAACTGGGACTATGTTGGCTACCCATTCAGGATATTTGTCTACCTCAAGAAATCTTGCTCTAAATTGCTTCTTGACTTGTTCCTTGATCTTAAGGAGCATTTATGGTTTCATTCTCCTTAACTTTAGCTAGATTAGTTTATAGTTAGCTTTGAGGGGAAGTTTATGAACCATAATGTTGGTATCTGGTTTAGGCATGTCTTGATAGGACTAAGTAAACATGTCTCGATATTCCTAGAGGAGACTTGTTAGCTCAGCTCGAGTTGATGGCTTTATGGAGATTCTAATTTTGACTTTTTTTGGGTCTTCTTTTGCTCTAAGGTTTATGGTTTTAGTGGATTCTTTATGAGGTAATATTTATTTTTCTTCCTGTTCAACTAGTCTCAATAGGTCTAAAGGTATGGGGTTCTCTTCAAGGTCCTCTTTAAATTCGACCTCACTAGCATAGATCCATTGCTCAAAATCAATTCCTAAGGTTTTAGTATGAACATTCATGTCACCTTCATTGGGTCCTTCATTGGGGTACCTAAAAATATGGAAAAGAACAATATAAGTGGAAGAAAAAAGTCTAAGGTCGGTAAAAATTATGAACACAAAGAATGAATGCAAAATGATTAGTCATTTTTATTAATAATACTTAATAAAAGCTACCTATATAGAAGATCCTACAATGCTTTTGGGCGAGAACATGTAGGCTTAGTTCATAGTATTATTTTGAAATAGACTTGAATAGTATAGGAATCTCGGTCTCAGTCTAAACACTTGGGATAAACCCTAGAGGACACATGCTAGTTTTTAGACTTGTAGTTGACATCTTGGCTCGCCAACCATATTGATGGAGATATCTTTGAATGCTTTGTTCAATATGATCACAGCACTAGCGGAGCTAGTATTTACATGTCCCCCTAGGCGAAAACTTTCTCGAAGTGGTGGGAATATCATTAGTTCATCTTTTTTGTCTTATCCTGACAAATGAGCCACTCTTCTTTCACGGTTCTTTTGAGCTTGCTTTCTTTTCTGTTGTGCACTGGGCTTGAATCCTAACCCTCTTTTGTTGATTTGGTTGACTACTTTTAAGGCTTTAGCAAATCTTTAAAGGCATTTCTTGAGTCCCTTTTTGACTTAGGCACCCTTATCGACAGTTAACTTCAAACCCATGTGAATACTCTCTGATAGGTGAGGCTAAACTATTAGCAATCCCTCTTTGATATAAGTAGCATTGATGAACTCAAAGGATTGGAAAAGGGATTTAAGGATATCTTCATCAGGTTCGAGATATGGGGCATAAGTTGAGTTAGTAACAATGATATCTTCTTCCCCTTCGATACTGATAACTTTATTCTCAATGATGAATTTCAGCTTTTGGTGCAAAGATGATGGCATTACTCTAACAGAATGAATCCATGACTTTCCCAATAGGTAGTTATATGATAGAGCAATGTCCATCACGTGGAAGTCAACTTTGTAAGTACATGGGCCAATTTGGAGTGGAATAGTGATGTTTCAACAATGTTTTGGCAAGTTCCATCAAACATTCACACAATCGCATGACTATTTTAGATATAAGAGGAGTCAATAAGGAGCTTATTCAAACATGACATGGGCATTACATTTAAAGCTGATCTGCTATCAATGAGCACCTTCGGTAAGATGATGCCTTTACAATATGTGGTGGTATGGAGGGCCTTGTAATTTCCTATTGCTCTGTGTAGAATTTCATCATCACTGAAAGATATGTAATTATCGACAATGATGTTGTTCACTAAGTGATCTAGCTAACCAATAGAGATGTTAGGAGGGACATAGGCCTCATTTAGAACCTTGAAGAGGGCATTCCTGAGAGCTTCTGAATCCAATAGCAGTGACAACATAGATATCTTGGCGGGTTACTTGTTTAACTGATCGATGATGCTGTATTCACTGTGCTTGATGAATTTGAGGATTTTGTAGCTTTTTTCTTAGTTGCTAGATCTTTGACAACTATCGAATCTGAGTTCTTGGTTGCAGACATTGGTGCTTGAGAAATGAGAATGGCATTCTCTTACTGAGTGTTATTTTTTTGATGCTGTCAGGGCATAACATCTTCTACTCTGAGTTAGGTGACTTACCTTTGAAAAGTCATCACTTGCTGTCTGTTGGCTAGATTCTTTGATGATTAAGGTTTTGCTTTCATAATTCCAAGGAACTACTTTATATCTTTATATGGGAAGGGAGATGGAAGTTGAATGATCATCTTTGGCGGAGGCTGAACGGGGTCAACTTTAACTCTTGGTCGATTATCGTACAAAATCAACAGCCTTCCAATCCTGTAAAAGAGATTGCCCTCTTCTTCTTCTAGTGCATTAACAGATGGTGTTGCATTTGCAACTTAGTATGTGGGGCTTGCTTTTCATCATAGAATTCGATGTTACCCTCGTTCATCATTCTTTGAGCCATTATGCGAAACTCTTTGGATGTTTGAAGAGTATGGCAAACAGTATGGAAGTCATAGAAGTTGTCAATCCTTTGTCTTCGCAGTTGCACTAAGTAACTTAGCTTGCACTAGGATTTGCCAAACCAAATTCATTGGCATCCAAACTACTTTTATGTTTTCCACAATCATGCAGTTTCTTTCAATGATCATTTCTTTTAGGTCTAACTCAGCATAAGTTAGAGATGAATTGGCTTTAGTGCTGGATTTTGATTGCTTACTAACCTTTATCTTTTTTTCCCTTTATCTTTGTATATATTTTTTCTTCTTAATTCATTCTTCATGGCCTCATCGATTTTCCCATAGAGTATGACCACATCCATAAAGTTTTTCAGGAAGCTTCTCGCTACTTTTTCATAATAAGGGCCTTGCAAAGTGCCAATAAATCTAACCATCATCTCTTTTTCTGTCAATAAGGGATGAATTTGGGTAGCCTTCTCTATCCATCTTGTAGTGTACTACTTAAAACTTTCATTATCTTTTTTCCTCATGCCTATAAGAGACAGACAACTAAAGATCTGACCATCGATGAGTATCTCATCAGTAGCATTGATAGATGGATTGTCATGTCTATCCCACTCCTCGTAGAACTTAATTTCAGACCGATCCATCATCTCTTAGACCATCTTTAAGAATGATGGACAATGTGAT
>JBBYHK010009925.1:0-11683 GCA_038382065.1 Adansonia grandidieri | reverse complement strand
ATGGTAGAAAGAGAAGTTTTTCTTATGAAACCAAAGCATCAATATCATTTATCCCAATGAGGAAAATGTGTTTATGGCACTCAATCATGAAAAGAAGTTTTTCTTATGAAACCAAAGCATTAATATCATTTATCCCCAATGAGGAAAATTTGTTTATGGTGCCCAATCATGAAAAGAAATGAGATTATTATGTGAATCCATGCTTGTCCAAATCAAATGACAAACATTCATTCCAAAGTTGGTAGAGGGAAAAGTTTTTCTTATGAAACCAAAGCATCAATATCATTTATCCCAATGAGGAGAATGTGTTTATGGTGTCTAACAATGAATAGAAAGTAGATTATTATGTGAATCCATGTTCATCCCAATTGAAAGACAAACTTCAATTAAAAAAAGTAGAAAGAGAAGTTTCTCTTATGAAACCAAAGCATAAATATCATTTATCCCAATAAAAAGAATGTGTTTATAGTGCCCAATCATGAAATGAAAGGAGATTATTATGTGAATCTGTGTTTGTCCAAATCGACATACGAGCATTAATTCCAAAAATGGTGGAAAGAGAAGTTTTTCTTATGAAACCAAAGCATAAATATCATTTATCCCAATAAAGAGAATGTATTTATAGTGCCCAATCATGAAATGAAAAGAGATTATTATGTAAATCCACGTTTATCCCAATTGAAAGACTAAAATTAATTATAAAAATGGCAGAAGGGGAAGTTTCTCTTACGAAACTAAAGCATCAATATCATTTATCCCAAGGAGCAGAATGCGTTTATGGTGCCCAATCATGAAATGAAAGGAGATTATTATGTAAATCCTCATTTATCCCAATTGAAAGACTAAAATTAATTCTAAAAATGGTAGAAAGAGAAGTTTTTCTAATGAAACCAAAGCATCAATATCATTTACCCCAATGTGGAGAATGCGTTTATGGTGCCCAATCATGAAAAAAAGAGATTATTATGTGAATCCATGTTTGTCCAAATCGACATACGAACATTAATTCCAAAAATGGTGGAAAGAGATGTTTTTCCTATGAAACCAAAGCATAAATATCATTTATCCGAATGAAGAGAATGTGTTTATGGTGCCCAATAATGAAATGAAAGGAGATTATTATGTAAATCCACATTTATCCCAATTGAAATACTAAAATTAATCCAAAAAATGGTAGAAAGAGAAGTTTTTCTAATGAAACCAAAGCATCAATATCATTTACCCCAATGTGGAGAATGTGTTTATAGTGCCCAATCATGACAAGAAAGGAGATTATTATGTGAATCCGTGTTTGTCTAAATCGACATATGAACATTAATTCCAAAAATGGTAGAAAGAGAAGATTTTCTTGTGAAACCAAAGCATCAATATTATTTATCCCAATGAGAAGAATATGTTTATGTGCTTAATCTTGAAAAGAAGGAAGAGTATTATGCGAATCCATGTTTATCCCTATTAAAATATGAACTTTAATTCTAAAAATGGAAGAAACAAAAGTTTCTCTTATGAAACCAAAGCATCAATATCATATATCCCAATGAGGAGAATATGTTTATGGTTGCCAATCATGAAAAGAAATAAGACTATCATGTGAATCCAAATTTATCCCAATTGAAAGATGAACTTCAAACCTAAAACTGGTAGAAAAAGAAGTTTTTCCTATGAAACCAAGACATCAAAATCATTTACCCTAATGAGGATAATGTGTTTATGGTGCCCAATCATAAGAAGAAAAGAGATTGTTATGTAAATCTGTATGTGCCCAAATCGACATGTGAACTTTTCTTATGAAACCAAAGCATCGATATCATTTATCCCATTGAAAAGAATGTGTTTATGTTGCCCAATCATTAAAAAAAGGAGATTATTAGCAAGTAAAAGCTTATCCCAATTAAAATATGAACTTCAACTCTAGAAATGGGGGACGGAGAAGATTTTCCCAAGAAATCAAACCATCAATGTCATTTATCCCAATAAGGAGAATGTGTTTGCGGTAGCTAATAATGTAATGAAAAAGGATTATTATGTGAATCCATGTTTGTCCAAATAGAAAGATGAACATTAATTCTAAAAATTGTAGAAGGAAAAGTTTTTCTTACGAAACTAAAGCATCAATATCATTTATCCCAAAGAGGAGAATGCGTTTATGGTGCCCAATCATGAAAGGAAATGAGACTATTATGTGATCCAAGTTTATCCTGATTGAATGATGAACTTAAATTCTGAAAATGGTAGAAAAAGAAGTTTTGCTAATGAAACCAAAGCATTAATATCATTTATCTCAATGAGGAGAATGTGTTTATTGTGCCCAAATATGAAATGAAAAGAGATTTTTACTGAATCCATGTTTGTCCAAATCAGTATATGAGCATTAATTCTAAAAGTGGTGGAAAGAGAAGTTTTTCCCATGAAACCAAAGCATCAATATCATTTATCCAAATGAATAGAATGTGTTTATAGTGCCTAATATGAAAAGAAAGGAAACTATTATGTGAATCCATTTTTATCCAAATTGAAAGACGAACTTCAATTCTAAAATGGTAGAAAGAGAAGTTTTTCTTATGTATCCAAAGCATCAATATCCTTTATCTCAATGAGAAGAATATGTTTATTGCACCTAATCATGAAATGAACGAAGATTGTTTTGTGAATCCATCTTTATCCTAATTGAAAAACTAAAATTAATTCTAAAATTAGTAGAAAGAGAAGTTTTTCTAATGAAACCCATGCATCAATATCATTTATCTCAAGGAGGAGAATATGTTTATGGTGCCCAATCACGAAAAGAATGGAGATTATTATGTGAAACCATGTTCATCCCAATTGAAAGACAAGCTTCAACTCTAAAAAAGGTAGAAAGAGAAGTTTTCTTATGAAACCAAAGCATAAATATCATTTATCCCAATAAGGAGAAGGCATTTATAGTGCCCTATCATGAAATGAAAGGAGATTATTATGTGAATCAATGTTTATCCTAATTGAAAGAGTAAAATTAATTCTAAAAATGGTAGAAAGAGAAGTTTTTCTTATGATACCAAAGCATCAATATCATTTATCCCAATTAGGAGAATTTGTTTATGATGCCCAATCATGAAAAGAAAGGAGATTATTATGTGAATCCGTTTTTGTCCAAATCAACATATGAACATTGATTCCAAAAATGGTAAAAAGAAAAAGTTTTTCTCATGAAACCAAAGCATCAATATCATTTATCCCAATGAGGAGAATGTGTTTATGGTGCCTAATCATGGAAAGAAAGAAGATTATTATGCGAATCCATGTTTATCCCTATTAAAATATGAACTTAAATTCTAAAAATGGCAGAAGGGGAAGTTTCTCTTATGAAACCAAAGCATCAATATCATTTATCCCAAGGAAGAAAATGTGTTTGTGGTAGCCAATCATTAAAAGGAAGGAGACTATTATATGAATCCAAGTTTATCCCAATTGAAAGATGAACTTCAATTCTAAAAATGGTAGGAAGAGAAGTTTTTCTTATGAAACCAAAGCACCAATATCATTTATCCCAAGGAGGAGAATACATTTATGGTGCCCAATCATGAAAAGAAAGGAGATATTATGTGAATCCGTGTTTGTCCAGATCAACGACGAACATTAATTCTAAAAATAGTAAGAAGAGAAGTTTTTCTTATGAAACCAAAGCATCAATATCAATTGTCCCAATAAGGAGAATGTGTTTATGGTGCCCAACCAAGAAAAAAAAAGAGATTATTATGTGAATTCATATTTACCCCAATTGAAACGCAAACATCAATTCTAAAAATGGTAAAAAGAGAAGTTTTTCCTATGAAATCAAAGCATCAAAATCATTTATCCCAATGAGGAGAATGTGTTTATGGTACCCAATCATCAAAAGAAAGAAGATTATTTTGTGAATTTGTGTGGGTTCAAATCGACATATGAACATTAATTCTAAAAATGGTAGAAAAAAGTTTTTCTTATGAAACCAAAGCATCAAAATCATTTATCCCAATGAGGAGAATGTGTTTATGTTGCCCAATCATGAAAAAAAGGAGATTATTATGCGAATACAAGCTTATCCCAATTAAAATATGAACTTCAACTCTAGAAATGTTAGAAGGAGAAGTTTTTCTCAAGAAACCAAAGCATCAAAATCAGTTATCCCAATAAGGAGAATGTGTTTGTGGTAGTGAATCATGTAATGAAAGGAGATTATTATGTGAATCCGTGCTTGTCCAAATCAAAAGAGGAACATTAATTCTAAAATTTGTAGAAGGAAAAGTTTTTCCTTTAAAACCAAAACATCAATATCGTTTATCCTAATGAGGAGAATGTGTTTACGGTGTCTAACAATGAATAGAAAGGAGATTATTATGTGAATCCATGTTCATCCTAATTGAAAGACAAACTTCAATTCTAAAAAAAGTAGAAGGAGAAGTTTTTCTTATAAAACCAAAGCATAAATATCTTTTCTCCCAATGAAGAGAATATATTTATAGTGCCCAATCATGAAATGAAAAGAGATTATTATGTAAATCCACGTTTATCCCAATTGAAAGACTAAAATTAATTCTAAAAATGGTAGAAAGGGAAGTTTCTCTTATGAAACCAAAGCATTAATATCATTTATCCCAAAGAAGAAAATGTGTTTGTGGTAGCCAATCATGAAAAGGAAAAAGACTATTATGTGAATCCAAGTTTATCCCAATTGAAAGATGAACTTCAAATCTAAAATTGGTAGAAAGATAAGTTTTTCTTATGAAACCAAAGCATCAATATCATTTATCCCAAGGAAGAGAATGCATTTATGGTGCCTAATCATGAAATGAAAGGAGATATTATATGAATCCCTGTTTGTCCAGATCGACAGACGAACATTAATTCTAAAAATGGTGGAAAGACAAGTTTTTCTGATGAAACCAAAGAATCAATATCATTTGTCGAAATAAGGAGAATGTGTTTATGGTGCCCAACCAAGAAAGAAAAAGGAGATTATTATGTGAATTCATGTTTATCGTAATTGAAACTTAAACTTTAATTCTAAAACTGGGAGAAAGAGAAGTTTTTCCTATGAAACCAAAGCATCAAAATCATTTATCCCAATGAGGAGAATATGTTTATGGTGCCCAATCATCAAAGGAAATGAGATTATTATGTGAATCTGTGTGTCCAAATTGACATATGAACATTAATTCTAAAAATGGTAGAAAAAAAGTCTTTCTTATGAAACCTAAGCATTAATATCATTTACCTTATGTTGCCCAATCATGAAAAAAAAAAGATTATTATGCGAGTACAAGCTTATCCCAATTAAAATATGAACTTCAACTCTAGAAATGGTAGAAGGAGAATTTTTTCTCAGGAAACCAAACCATCAATATCATTTATCCCAATGAGCTAGAAATGGTAGAAGGAGAATTTTTTCTCAGGAAACCAAACCATCAATATCACTTATCTCAATGAGGAGAATGTATTTATGGCAGCGGATCATGTAATGAAAGGAGATTATTATGTGAATCCGTGCATGTCCAAATCAAAAGACAAACATTAATTCTAAAATTGGTAGAAGGAAAAGTTTTTCTTATGAAATCAAAGCATCAATATCATTTATCCCAATGAGGAGAATGTGTTTATGGTGTCTAACAATGAATAGAAAGTAGATTATTATGTGAATCCATGTTCATCCCAATTGAAAGACAAACTTCAATTCAAAAAAAGTAGAAAGAGAAGTTTCTCTTATGAAACTAAAGCATAAATATCATTTATCCCAATGAAAAGAATGTGTTTATAGTACCCAATCATGAAATGAAAGGAGATTATTATATAAATCCACATTTATCCCAATTGAAATACTAAAATTAATTCTTAAAATCGTAGAAAGAGAAGTTTTTCTAATGAAACCAAAGCATTAATATCATTTACCCCAATGTAGAGAATGTGTTTATGGTGCCCAATCATGAAAAGAAAGGAGATTATTATGTGAATCCATGTTTGTCCAAATTGACATATGAACATTAATTCCAAAAATGGTAGAAAAAGAAGATTTTCTTGTGAAACCAAAGCATCAATATTATTTATCCCAATGAGAAGAATATGTTTATGGTGCTCAATCTTCAAAAGAAGGAAGATTATTATGCGAATCCATTTTATCCCTATTAAAATATGAACTTTAATTCTAAAAATAGTAGAAACAAAAGTTTCGCTTATGAAGCCAAAGCATCAATATCATATATCCCAATGAGGAGAATATGTTTTTGGTTGCCAATCATGAAAAGAAATGAGGCTATCATGTGAATCCAAGTTTATCCCAATTGAAAGATGAACTTCAAACCAAAAACTGGTAGAAAGAGAAGTTTTTCCTATGAAACCAAGGCATCAAAATCATTTACCCTAATGAGGATAATGTGTTTATGGTGCCCAATCATAAAAAGAAAGGAGATTATTATGCGAATCTGTATGTGCCCAAATCGACATATGAACTTTTCTTATGAAACCAAAGCATCAATACCATTTATCCGATTGAAAAGAATGTGTTTAAGTTGCCCAATCATGAAAAAAAGGAGATTATTACTTGAGTACAACCTTATCCTAATTAAAATACGGACTTTAACTCTAGAAATGGTGGACGAAGAAGATTTTTCCAAGAAATCAAAGCATCAATGTCATTTATCCCAATGAGGAGAATGTGTTTGCGGTAGCTAATCATGTAATGAAAGGAGATTATTATATGAATCCGTGTTTGTCTAAATTGAAAGACGGACATTAATTCTAAAAATTGTAGATGGAAAAGTTTTTCTTACGAAACCAAAGCATTAATATCATTTATCCTAATGAGAAAAATGCATTTATGGTGTCCAACAATGAACAGAAAGGAGATTATTATCTGAATCCATGTTCATCCTAATTGAAAGACAAACTATAATTCTAAAAAAGATAGAAAGAGAAGTTTTTCTCGTGAAACCAAAGCATAAATATTATTTATCCCAATGAAGAGAATGTGTTTATAGTGCCCAATCATGAAATGAAAGGAAATTATTTTGTGAATCCATGTTTATCCTAATTGAAAGACTAAATTTAAATTTAAAAATGGTAGAAAGAGAAGTTTTTCTTATGAAACCAAAGCATCAATATCATTTATCCTAATAAGGAGAATTTGTTTATGGTGCCAAATCATGAAAAGAAAAGAGATTATTATGTGAATCCGTGTTTGTCCAAATCGACATATGAACATTAATTCCAAAAATGGTAGAAAGAGAAGTTTTTCTTATGAAACCAAAGCATCAATATTGTTTACCCCAATAAGGAGAATGTGTTTATAGTGCCCAATCATGAAAAGAATGAAGATATTATTAGAATCCATGTTTATCCCTATTAAAATACGAACTTAAATTCTAAAAATGGCAGAAAGGGAAGTTTCTCTTATGAAACCAAAGCATCAATATCATTTATCCTAAAGAGGAGAATGCGTTTATAGTGCCCAATCATGAAAGGAAAGGAGACTATTACGTGATCCAAGTTTATCCTGATTGAAAGATGAACTTAAATTCTGAAAATGGTAGAAAAAGAAGTTTTGCTAATGAAACCAAAGCATTAATATCATTTATCCCAATGAGGAGAATGTGTTTATGGTGCCCAAATATGAAATGAAAAGAGATTATTACCGAATCCACATTTGTCCAAATCAGCATATGAGCATTAATTCTAAAAATGATGGAAAGAGAAGTTTTTCTCATGAAACCAAAGCATCAATACCATTATCCCAATGAATAGAATGTGCTTATGGTGCCTAATATGAAAAGAAAGGAGACTATTATGTGAATCCATGTTTATCTAAAATGAAAGATGAACTTCAATTCTAAAATGGTAGAAAAAGAAGTTTCTCTTATGTAACCAAAGCATCAATATCATTTATCTCAATAAGGAGAATGTGTTTATTGTGCCCAATCATGAAATGAAAGGAGATTATAATGTGAATCTATCTTTATCCCAATTGAAAGACTAAAATTAATTCTAAAAATGGTAGAAAGAGAAGTTTTTCTAATGAAAGCCAAGCATCAATTCATTTATCCCAATGAGGAGAATGTGTTTATGGTGCCCAATCATGAAAAGAATGGAGATTATTATGTGAAACCATGTTCATCCCAATTGAAAGACAAGCTTCAATTCTAAAAAAGTTAGAAAGAGAAGTTTTTCTTATGAAACCAAAGCATAAATATCATTTATCCCAATAAGGAGAATGCATTTATAGTGCCCTATCATGAAATGAAAGGAGATTATTATGTGAATCAATGTTTATCCTAATTGAAAGACTAAAATTAATTCTAAAAATGGTAGAAAGAGAATTTTTTCTTATGATACCAAAGCATCAATATCATTTATCCCAAGAAGGAGAATTTGTTTATGGTGCCCAATCATGAAAAGAAAGGAGATTATTATGTGAATCCATTTTTGTCCAAATCGAAATATGAACATTGATTCCAAAAATGGTAGAAAGAGAAGTTTTTTTTATGAAACCAAAGCATCGATATCATTTATCCCAATGAGGAGAATGTGTTTATGGTGCCTAATCATGAAAAGAAAGAAGATTATTATGCGAATCCATGTTTATCCCTATTAAAATATGAACTTAAATTCTAAAAATGGCAGAATGGGAAGTTTCTCTAATGAAACCAAAGCATCAAAATCATTTATCCCAAAGAAGATATTGTGTTTGTGGTAGCCAATCATGAAAAGAAAGGAGACTATTATGTGAATCCATGTTTATCCCAATTGAAAGATGAATTTCAAATCTAAAAATGGTAGAAAGAGAAGTTTTTTTTATAAAACCAAAGCATTAATATCATTTATCCCAAGGAGGAGAATACGTTTATGGTGCCCAATCATGAAATGAAATGAGATATTATGTGAATCCGTGTTTGTCCAGATCGACGTTGAACATTAATTTTAAAAATAGTGGAAAGAAAAGTTTTTCTTATAAAACCAAGGCATCAATATCATTTGTCCCAATGAGGAGAATGTGTTTATGGTGCCCAACCAAGAAAAAAAGAGAGATTATTATGTGAATTCATGTTTATCCCAATTGAAACACGAACTTCAATTCTAAAAATGGTAGAAAGAGAAGTTTTTCCTATGAAACCAAAGCATCAAAATCATTTATCCCAATAAAGAGAATGTGTTTATGGTACCCAATCATCAAAAGAAAGAAGATTATTTTGTGAATCTGTGTGGGTTCAAATCGAAATTTGAACATTAATTCTAAAAATGGTGGAAAAAAGTTTTTCTTATGAAATCAAAGCATCAATATCATTTATCCCAACAAGAAGAATGTGTTTAGGTTGCCCAATCATGAAAAAAAGAGATTGTTATGCGAGTACAAGCTTATCCCAATTAAAATATGAACTTCAATTCTAGAAATGGTAGAAGGAAAAGTTTTTCTCAACAAACCAAAGCATTAATATCAGTTATCTCAATAAGGAGAATGTGTTTGTGGTAGCGAATCATGTAATGAAAGAAGATTATTATGTGAATCCGTGCTTGTCCAAATCAAAAGACGAACATTAATTCTAAAATTGGTAGAAGGAAAAGTTTTTCTTATAAAACCAAAGCATCAATATCATTTATCCTAATGAGGAGAATGTGTTTACGGTGTCTAACAATGAATAGAAAGGAGATTATTATGTGAATCCATATTTATCCCAATTGAAAGACAAACCTCAATTCTAAAAAAAGTAGAAACAGAAGTTTTTCTTATGAAATCAAAGCATAAATATCTCTTATCCCAATGAAGAGAATGTGTTTATAGTGCCCAATGTGTTTATAGTGCCCAATCATGAAATGAAAAGAGATTATTATGTAAATCCACATTTATCCCAATTGAAAGACTAAAATTAATTCTAAAAATAGTAGAAAGAGAAGTTTTGCTAATAAAACCAAAGCATGAATATCATTTATCCCAATATAGAGAATGTGTTTATGGTGCCCAATCATGAAAAGAAAGGAGATTATTATGTGAATCCATGTTTGTCTAAATCGACATATGAACATTAATTCCAAAAATGGTAGAAAGAAAAGATTTTCTTATGAAACCAAAGCATCAATATCATTTATCCCAATGAGAAGAATATGTTTATGGTGCCCAATCATGAAAAAAAGGAAGATTATTATGTGAATCCATGTTTATCCATATTAAAATACGAACTTTAATTCTAAAAATGGTAAAAACAAAAGTTTCTCTTATGAAGCCAAAGCATCAATATCATATATCCCAATGAGGAGAATATGTTTCTGGTTGCCAATCATGAAAAGAAAGAAGACTATTATATGAATCCAAGTTTATCCCAATTGAAAGATGAACTTCAAATCTAAAACTGGTAGAAGGAGAAGCTTTTCTTATTAAACCCAAGCATTAATATTATTTATCCCAACGAGGAGAATGTGTTTATGGTGCCCAATCATGAAATGAAAGGAGATATTATGTGAATCTGTGCTTATCCAAATCTACATATGAACATTAATTCTAAAAATGGTAGAAAGAGAAGGTTTTTCCTATTAAACCAAAGCATCAATATCATTTATCCCAATAGAAGAATGTGTTTATGTTGCCCAATCATGAAAAAAAGGAGATTATTATGTGAATCCAAGCTTATCCCAATTAAAATACGAACTTCAGCTCTAGAAATGGTGGATGGAGTAGTTTTTCTTAAGAAACCAAAGCATCTATATCATTTATCCCATGAGGAGAACATGTCTGTAGTAGCCAATCAAGTAATGAAAAAAGATTTATTATGTGAATCCATGTTTGTCGAAATCGAAGGATGAACATTAATTCTAAAAATGGTAGAAAGAAAAGTTTTTCTTATAAAACCAAAGCATCAATACCATTTATCCCAATGAGGAGAATCTGTTTATGGTATCCAACAATGAATAGAAAGGAGATTATTATGTGAATCCATGTTCATCCTAATTGAAAGATGAACTTCAATTCTAAAAAGGGTAGAAAGAGAAGTTTTTCTTATGAAACCAAAGCATAAATATCATTTATCCCAATGAGGAGTATATGTTTATATTGCCCAATCATGAAATGAGAGGAGATTATTATGTGAATCCTTGTTTATCCCAATTGAAAGACGAAAATTAATTCTAAAAATGGTAAAAAGAGAAGTTTTTCTTATGAAACCAAAGCATCAGTATCGTTTATCCCAATAAGGAGAATGTGTTTATGGTGCCTAATCATGAAAAAAAGGAGATTATTATATGAATCTGTGTTTGTCTAAATCAACATTCAAACATTAATTCCAAAAATGGTAAAAAGAGAGGTTTTTCTTATGAAACCAAATCATCAATATCGTTTATCCCAATGAGGAGAATAAGTTTATGGTGCCCAATCATGAAAAGAAAAAAGATTATTATGCGAATCCATGTTTATCCCTATTAAAATACGAACTTCAATTCTAAAACTGGTAGAAAGGGAACTTTCTCTTATAAAGCCAAAGCATCAATATCATTTATCCCAATGAGGAGAATGCGTTTGTGGTGCCTAGTCATAAAAGGAAAGGAGACTATTATGTGAATCCAAGTTTGTCATAATTGAAAGATGAACTTCAATTCTAAAAATGGTAGAAAGAAAAGTTTTTCTTATGAAACCAAAGCATCGATATCATTTATCCCAATGAGGAGAATGTGTTTATGGTGCCCAATCATG
>JBBYHK010009874.1:0-11687 GCA_038382065.1 Adansonia grandidieri | reverse complement strand
ACTTTTCTTTCCATATTTTCCTTATAATCAAAGTTCATCCAGGAAATGATACAAACTTGGATACTTGTAATAACTTCAATCTTTTTGTTATTGGCACTTACAATCATGTTCGTCTCATTAGGATACACGATATTGATGCTTTGTTTTGGCAAGAAAATCTTTTCATTCCAAGATTTTCCTTATAATTAAAGTTCATTCGAGAAATGAGATAAACTTGGATGCTCATAATAATCTCCATTCATTTGCTATGGGCACTACAATCATGTTCTCCATATTGGGATACATGATATTGATGCTTGGGATTTGCAAGAAAAGCTTTTTTTTTCCTCCATTTCCTTTATAATAAAAGTTCATCCATGAAATGAGACAACCTTGGGTACTTGTAATAATCTTATTTCTTTTTGTTTTGACACTACAATCATGTTCATCTCATTGGGATACATGATATTGGTACTTTAGTTTGGCAAGAAAAGCCTTTCTTTCCACCATTTTTCTTATAGTTAATATTCATCCATGAAATGGGACAAACTTGGAAACTCATAATAATCTCCATTCTTTTTGTTATGGGCACTACAATCATGTTCTCCACAATGGGATACACTATATTGATTCTTTGGATTTGCAAGAAAAGCTTTTCTTTCCACTATATTCCTTATAATCAAAGTTCATCCATGAAATAAGACAAATTTGGATACTTCCAATCATCTTGATTCTTTTTGTTATTGGCACTCAATCATGTTCATCTCATCGGGATAGATGCTATTGATGCTTTAGCCTGGCAAGAAAAGCTTTTCTTTACACCATTTTCCTTAGAATAAAAGTTCATTCATGAAATAATACAAACTTGGATACTTGCAGCAATCTCAATTCCTTTTTTTATTGGCACTCAATCATGTTCCACTCATTGGGATACATGGTATTGATGCTTTGGTTTGGCAGGAAAAATTTTTCTTTCCACCGTTTCCTTTATAATCATAGTTCATCAATGAAATGATGCAAACTTGGATACTTACAATAATCTCGATTTTTTTGTTATTGGCACTATAATCATGTTCACCTCATTAGGATACACGATATTGATGCTTTGGTTTGGCAAGAAAAGCTTTTCTTTCCACCATTACCCTTATAATCAAAGTTTATTCGTGAAATGAGACAAACTTAGATACTCTTAACAATCTCCATTCTTTTTGTTATGGGCAATATAATCATGTTTTCGACATTGGGATACACGATATTGATGCTTTGGATTTGAAAAAAAAAGCTGTTCTTTACACGATTTCCCTTATAATTAAAGTTCATCCATGAAATGATACAAACTTGGTTACTTGTAATAATCTCAATTTTTTTTTGTTATTGGCACGACAATCATGTTCACCTCGTTGGGATACATGATATTTATGCTTTAGTTTGGCAAGAAAAGTTTTTGTTTCCCCTATATTCTTTAACTAAAATTTATTCGTGAAGCAAGATAAACTTGGAGACTCATAATAATCTCCATTCTTTTTATTATGGGCACTATAATCATGTTCTCCACATTGGGATACACGATATTGATGCTTTGGATTTGCAAGAAATGCTTTTCTTTTCACCATTTTTGTTATAATCAAAGTTCATCCATGAAATGATGCAAACTCGGATGCTTGCGATACTCTTGATTCATTTTGTTATTGGCACTATAATGATGTTCATCTCATTGGGATACACGATATTGATGCTTTGATTTGGCAAGAAAAACTTTTCTTTCCACAATTTTCCTTATAATCAAAGTTCATCCATGAAATGATACAAACTTGGATACTTGCAATAATCTCGATTCCTTTTGTTATTGGCATTTACAATCATGTTTGTCTCATTAGGATACACGATATTGATGGTTTGGTTTGGCAAGAGAATCTTTTCATTCCAAGATTTTCCTTATAATTAAAGTTCATTCGAGGAATGAGACAAACTTGGATATTCATAATAATCTCCATTTTTTTGTTATGGGCCGACAACTATGTTCTCCAGATTAGGATACACGATATTGATGCTTTGGATTTGCAAGAAAGGCTTTTCTTTCCACCATTTCCCTTATAATCAAAGTTCATCCATGAAGTGATACAAACTTGGGTACTTGTAATAATCTTTGTTCTTTTTGTTATTAGGTACTAAAATCATGTTCTCCTCATTAGGACACACAATATTGATGGTTTGGTTTAGCCCAAAAAGTTTTTTTTCCACCATTTTCCTTACAATTAAGGTTCTTTTGTGAAATGATACAAACTTGGATGCTTGCAATAATCTTGATTCTTTTTGTTATTGGCACTACAATCATGTTAACCTCATTTGGATACATAACATTGATGCTTCGGTTTGCAAGGAAAAGCTTTTGTTTCTGCCATTTTCTGTACAATTAATGCTCATCTGTGAAATGAGAGAAACTTGGATACTCATAATAGTCTCTATTCCTTTTGTTATGGGCACTACAATCATGTTCTCCACATTGTGGTACATGATACTAATGCTTTTGATTTGTAAGAGAAGCTTTTCTTTTCACCATTTTCCTTCTAATCAAAGTTCATTCACAAAATTAGACAAACTTGGATACTCGTAATAATCTCTATTCTTTTTGTTATTAGGCACTACAATCATGTTCTATTTATTAGAACACACGATATTGATGGTTTGGTTTGGCAAGAAAAGTTTTTCTCCCCACCATTTTCCTTAAAATCAAAGTTTATCCATCGAATGAGTCAAGCTTGGATTTCGGTAATAATCTTTTTATGATTAGGCATTATAATCATGTTCTCCACATTAGGCTACATGATATTGATGATTTGGATTTGCATGAAAAGCTTTTTTCTCCACCTTTCCCCTATAATCAAAGTTCATCTGGGAAATGATACAAATTGGATACTTACAATAATCTCGATTCTTTTCATTATTAGCACTACAATCATAGTCACCTTATTGGGATACATAATATTGGTCTTTGGTTTGGGAAGAAACGCTTTTCTTTCTACCATTTTCCTTATAATTAATGTTCATCCATGAAATAAGACAAACTTGGATACTTATAATAATCTCTATTCCTTTTGTTATGGGCACTACAAGCATGTTCTCCACATTGGGATACACAATATTGAAGCTTTGATTTGGAAAAAAAGTTTTTCTTTCCACCATTTTCCTTATAATCAATGTTTGTCCATCAAATAAGTCAAGAAAAGCTTCATTGGGATAAATGATATTGATGCTTTAGTTTGGTAAGAAAAGCTTTTTTTTCCACCATTTTCCTTATAATAAAAGTTCATCCATGAAATGATACAAACTTGGATACTTACAATAATCTCAATTCTTTTTGTTATTGGCACTTAATCATGTTCACCTTATTGGGATACATGGTATTGATGCTTTGGTTTGGGAAGAAAAGATTTTCTCTCCACCATTTTCCTTATAATTATATTCATCCTTGAAATGGGACAAATTTGGAAACTCATAATAATTCCCAATCTTTGTGTTATGGGCAGTACAATCATGTTCTCCACATTGGGATACACGATATTGATGCTTTGGATTTGGAAAGAAAAATTTTTTTTCCACCATGTTTCTCATAATCAAAGTTTGAACATCAAATGAGTTAAACTTGGATTCTCGTAATAATCTCCATTCTTTTTATGATTAGGCACTACAATCATGTTCTCCACAATGGGATACACAATATTGATTCTTTGGATTTGAAAGAAAAGCTTTTCTTTCCACCGTTTTCCTTAAAATCAAAGTCCATCTGCAAAATGAGACAAACATAGATACTCGTAATAATCTCTATTCTTTTTTTATTGGGCACTACAATCGTGTTCTCCTCATTGGGATACACTATATTGATGCCTTGGTTTGGCAGGAAAAGTTATTTCTTTCCACCATTTTCCTTATAATCAATGTTTGTCTGTCAAATGAGTCAAACTTGGATCTCATAATAGTCACTATTTTTTTTGCAATTTGGTACAACAATCATGTTCTCGACATTGGGGTACACAATAGTAAAGCTTTGGCTTGGCAAAAAAAGCTTTTCTTTCCACCGTTTTTCTCATAATCAAAGTTCATTTGTGAAATGAGAGAAACTTGGATGCTCATAATAATCTACACTCCTTCCATGATTGGGCACTACAATCATGTTCTCTACATTAGGATATAGGACATTAAAACTTTGATTTGGCAAGAAAAGCTTTTCTTTCCACCATTTTTCTTATAACCAAAGTTTGTCCATCAAATGAGTCAAACTTGGATTCTTGTAATAATCTCTATTCACTTTTTGATTGGGCACTACAATCATATTCTCCACTTGGGATACACGATATTGATGCTTTGGTTTGGCAAGAAATGTTTTTCTTTCCACCATTTTCCTTATAATCAAAGTTTGTCTGTCGAATGAGTTAAACTTGGATCTTGTAATAATCAGTATTCTTTTTGCGATTTGGTACAACAATCACGTTCTTGACATTTGGGTACATAATATTAAAGCTTTGGCTTGGCAAAAAAAGCTTTTCTTTCCACTGTTTTCTCATAATCAAAGTTCATTTGTGAAATGAGAGAAACTTGGATTCTCATAATAATCTAAACTCCTTCAATGATTGGGCACTATAATCATGTTCTCTACATTAGGATATAGGACATTAAAGCTTTGGTTTGGCATGAAAAGCTTTTCTTTCCACCATTTTTCTTATAATCAAAGTTTGTCCATCAAATGAGTCAAACTTGGATTCTCGTTATAATCTCCATCGCTTTTTGATTAGGCACTACAATCATATTCTCCACTTGGGATACACGATAATGATTTTTTGGTTTTGCAAGAAATGTTTTTCTTTCCACCATTTTCCTTATAATCAAAGTTTGTCCATCAAATGAGTCAAACTTGGATTCTCATAATAAACTCCATTTATTTTATTATTAGGCATTACAATCATGTTCCCCTCATTGGGAAACACGATATTGTTACTTTGGATGTGCCTGAAAAGCTTTTCTTTCTACCATTTTAATTATAATCAAAGTTAATCCATGAAATGATACAAACTTGGATACTTGCAATAATCTTGATTCTTTTTGTTATTAGCATACTACAATCATGTTCACCTCATTGGGATATATGATATTGATGCTTTGGCTTGGCAAGAAAAGCTTTTCTTTCCCCTATTTTCCTTATAATTAATGTTCATCCTTGAAATGAGACAAACTTGGAAACTCATAATAATCTCCATTCTTTGTGTTATGGGCACTAAATCATGTTCTCCACATTGGGATACATGATATTAATACTTTGGATTTGTAAGAAAGGCTTTTCTTTCCACCATATTCCTTAAAATCAAAGTTCATCCACAAAATGAGACAAACTTGGATACTCATAACAATCTCAATTTTTTTTGTTCTTAGGCACTACAATCATGTTCTCCTCATTGGGATACACGATATTGAAGCTATGGCTTGGGAAGAAAAGCTTTTCTTTCCACCATTTTCCTCATAATCGAAGATTGTTCGTGAAATAAGAGAAACTTGGATTCTGATAATAATCTCCACTCTTTCTGTCATTGGGTTCTACAATCACATTCTCTACATTAGGATACACGATATTGGAGCTTTTATTTGGCAAGAAAAGCTTTTCTTTCCACCATTGTCCTTACAATCAAAGTTTGTACATCAAATGAGTCAAACTTGGATTCTCGTAATAATCTCTATTCTTTTTTTGATTGGGCACTACAATCATGTTCTCCACATTGGGATACATGATATTAATGCTTTAGTTTAGCAAGAAAATTTTTCTTTCTACCATTTTCCTTATAATTAAAGTTTTTCCATCAAATGAGTCGAACTTGGATTCTTGTAATAAGCTCCATTATTTTTATGATTGGTCACTACAATCATGTTCTGCTCATTGGGATACACGATATTATTGTTCTGGATTTGCATGAAAAGCTTTTCTTTCCCCCATTTTCCTTATAATTAAAGTTCATCTATGAAATGATACAAACTTCGATACTTGCAATAATCTAGACTCCTTTTGTTATTGGCACTACAATCATGTTCACCTTATTGGGATACATGAAATTGATGCTTTGGTTTGGCAAGAAAAGGTTTTCTTTACACCATTTTCCTTATAATTAATGTTCATGCGTGAAATGAGACAAACTTGGAAACTTATAATAATCTTTATTCCTTGTGTTATGGGTACCACAATCATGTTCTCCACATTGGGATACACAATATTGATGCTTTGGATTTGCAAGAAAAGCTTTTCTTTCCACCATATTTCTTATAATCAAAGTTCATCCATGAAATGAGACAAACTTGGATACTAGTAATAATCTCCATTCCTTTCGTTATTAGGCACTACAATCATGTTCTCCTCATTGGGATACACAATATTGATGTTTTCGTTAGGCAAGAAAAGCTATTTCTTTCCACCGTTTTCCTTATAATCAAAGTTTGACCATCTAATGAGTCAAACCTGGATCTCATAATAATCTCCATTCTTTTGTGATTGGGCACAACAATCATGTTTTCAACATTGGGATACACGATAATGAAGCTTTGGCTTAGCAAAAAAAGCTTTTCTTTCCACTGTTTTCCTCATAATCAAAATTCATTCGTGAACTGAGAGAAACTTGGATTCTCATAATAATCTCCAATCCTTCTATGAATGAACACTACAATCATGTTCTCTACATTATGATACATGATATTGAAGCTTGGGTTTGGCAAGAAATGTTTTTCTTTCCACCATTTTCCTTATAATCAAAGTTTGTCCATTAAATGTGTCAAACTTGGATTCTCATAATAAACTCCATTTTTTTTATGATTAGGCACTACAATCATGTTCTCCTCATTGGGATAGATGATATTGTTGCTTTGGATTTGCATGAAAAGCTTTTCTTTTCACCATTTTCCTTATAATCAAAGTTAATCCATCAAATGATACAAACCTGGATACTTGCAACAATCTTAATTTTTTTTTGGTTATTGGCACTACAATTATGCTCACCTCATTACGATACATGATATTGATGCTTTGGTTTGGCAAGAAAAGCTTTTCTTTCCACCATTTTCCTTATAATTAATGTTCATCCGTGAAAAGCGGCAGACTTGGAAACTCATAATCTCTATTCTCTTTGCTATAGGCACTACAACCATGCTCTCTACATTGGGATACACAATATTGATGCTTTGGATTTGCAGGAAAAGCTTTTCTTTCCACCATTTTCTTTATAATCAAAGTTCATCCACAAAATAAGACAAACTTGGATATTTGTAACAATCTCCATTTTTTTGTTATTAGGCACATCAATCATGTTCTCCTCATTGGGATGCACAATATTGAGGTTTGGATTTGCAAGAAAATCCTTTTTTTCCACCATTTTCCTTATAATCAAAGTTTATCCATGAAATAAGACAAACTTGTATACTTGTAATAATGTCCACTCCTTTTGTGATTCGGCACTAAAATCATGTTCTCCACAGTGGGATACATGATATTAAAGCTTTGGTTCAGCAAGAGAAGCTTTTCTTTCCACCATTTTCCTCGTAATTAAAAGTTCATTCCTGAAATGAGAGAAACTTGGATTCTTATAATAATCTCCACTCTTTCTGTGATTGGGCATTATGATCTTGTTCTCTACATTGGGATACACAATATTGAAGCTTTGGTTTGGCAGGAAAAGTTTTTCTTTCCACCATTTTCCTTATAATCAAAGTTTGTCCATCAAACAAGTCAAACTTGGATTATCATAACAAACTCTATTCTTTTTATAATTGGGCACTGCAATCATGTTCTTCGCACCAACATTCACGATATTGTTGCTTTGGATTTGCGTGAAAAGCATTGCTTTCCACCATTTTCCTTATAATCAAAGTTTATCCATGAATGATATAAACCCGGATACTTGCAACAATGTTAATTTTTTTTTGTTGTTGGCACTACAATCATGCTCAACTTATTAGGATACATGATATTGATGCTTTGGTTTGGCAAGAAAAGCTTTTTTTCCACCATTTTCCTTATAATTAATGTTCATCTGTGAAAAGAGGCAAACTTGGAAACTCATAATAATCTCCATTCTTTTTGCTATAGGCACTACAACCATGCTCTATACATTGGGATACATGATATTGAGGCTTTCGATTTGCAAGAAAATCTTTTCTTTCCACCATTTTCCTTATAATCGAAGTTCATCCACGAAATGAGTCAAACTTGGATATTCGTAACAATCTCCATTTTTTTGTTATTAGGCACAACAATCATGTTCTCCTCATTGGGATACACAATATTGATGCTTTGGTTTGGCAAGAAAAGTTATTTCTTTCCACCATTTTCCTTATAATCAAGGTTTGTCCGTGAAATGAGTCAAACTTGGATCTCGTAATAATCTCCATTTTTTTTGTGATTGGGCACAACAATCATGTTCTCGACATTGGGATACGCGATATTTAAGCTTTGGCTTAGCAAGAAAAGCTTTTCTTTGCATCGTTTTCCTCATAATCAATGTTCATTCTTGAAATGAGAGAAACTTGGATTCTCATAATAATCTCCACTCCTTCTCTAATTGGGCATTACAATCATGTTCTCCACAGTAGGATACATGATATTGGAGTTTTGATTTTGCAAGAAAAGTTTTTCTTTCCACCATTTTCCTTATAATCAATGTTCGTCCATCAAATAAGTCAAACCTGGATTCTCATAATAATCTCTATTATTTTTGTGATTGTGCACTACAATCATGTTCTCCACATTAGGATACACAATATTGAGGCTTTGTATTTGCAAGAAAATCTTTTTTTCCACCATTTTCCTTAAAATCAAAGTTAATCCATGAAATAAGGCAAACTTGGATACTTGTAATAATCTCCACTCTTTTTGTGACTCGGCATTACAATCATGTTCTCCGCATTGGGATACATGATATTAAAGCTTTGGTTCGGCGAGAAAAGCTTTTTTTTCCACCTTTTTCCTCATAATCAAAGTTCATTCGTGAAATGAGAGAAACTTTGATTCTTATAATAATCTCCACTCCTTCTATGATTGGGCATTACGATCTTGTTCTCCACATTGGGATACAAAATATTGAAGCTTTGGTTTGGCAAGAAAAGTTTTTCTTTCACCATTTTCCTCATAATCAAAGTTTGTCCATCAAATGAGTCAAACTTGGATTATCATAATAAACTCCATTCTTTTTATGATTGGGGACTACAATCATGTTCTCCTCACTGGGATTCATGATATTGTTGCTTTGGATTTGCATGAAAAGCTTTTCTTTCCACCATTTTCCTTATAATCAAAGTTCATCCATGAAATGATACAAACCTGGATACTTGCAACAATCTCAATTTTTTTTTTGTTATTGGCACTACAATCATGCTCATCTCATTAGGATACATGATATTGATGCTTTGGTTTGGCAAGAAAAGCTTTTCTTCCGTGAAAAGAGGCAAAGTTGGAAACTCATAATAATCTTCGTTCTTTTTGCTATAGGCACTACAACCATGCTCTCCATATTGGGATACACGATATTGATGCTTTGGATTTGCAAGAAAAGCTTTTCTTTCCACCATTTTCCTCATAATCAAGGTTCATCCACGAAATGCGATAAACTTGGATATTCGTAACAATCTCCATTTTTTTTGTTATTGGGCATAACAATCATGTTCTCCTCATTAGGATACACGATGTTGATGCTTTGTTTTGGCAAGAAAAGTTATTTCTTTTCACCATTTTCCTCATAATCAAAGTTTATCCGTGAAATGAGTCAAACTTGGATCTTGTAATAATCTCTATTTTTTTTGGTGATTAGGCACAACGATCATGTTCTCGACATTAGGATACGCGATATTGAAGCTTTGGCTGGGCGAGAAAGCTTTTTTTTCCATCATTTTCCTCATAATCAATGTTCATTCATGAAATAAGAGAAACTTGGATTCTCATAATAATCTCCACTCCTTCTTTAATTGGGCGTTACAATCGTGTTCTCCATAGTACGATACATGGTATTGGAGCTTTGATTTGGCAAGAAAAGTTTTTCTTTCCACTATTTTCCTTGTAATCAAAGTTTATCTGTGAAATGAGTCAAACTTAGATTCTCGTAATAATCTCCACTCTTTTCCTGATTGTGCAATACAATCATGTTCTCCATATTGGGATACACATATTAATGCTTTGGTTTGGCAAGAAATTTTTTTCTTTCCACCATTTTCCTTTTAATCAAAGTTTGTCCATCAAATGAGTCAACTTGGATTCTCATAATAAAGTCTATTTTTTTATGATTAGGCACTACAATCAAGTTCTCCTCATTAGGGAATAGAATGTTGTTGCTTTGGATTTGCATGACAAGCTTTTCTTTCCACCATTTTCCTTATAATCAAAGTTCATCCTTGAAATGAGACAAACATGGATACTTGTAATAATCTCTATTCTTTATTTTATTGGGCACTACAATCATGTTCTCCTTATTGGGATACACGATCTTGATGCTTTGGTTTGGCTAGAAAAGTTATTTCTTTCCACCATTTTCCTTATAATCAAAGTTTGTCCATCAAGTGAGTCAAACTTGGATCTCGTAATAATCTCCATTCTTTTTGTGATTAGGCACAACCCAATCATAAAATGAATGGAGATTACTACGAGAAACCAAGTTTGACTCATTTAATGGATAAAACTTGATTATAAGGAAAATGGTGGAAAAAAAAGCATTTTCTTGCCAAACCAAAGCATCAATATCATGTATCCCAATGTGGACAACATGATTGTAGTGCCCATAACAGAAAGAATAGAGATTATTTTGAGTATCCAAGTTTGTCTTACTTCACGGATAAACTTTGACTATGAGGAAAATGGTGAAAAATAAAGCTTTTCTCGCAAATCCAAAGCATATTATCGTGTATCCAATGTGGAGAACATGATTGTAGTGCCCAATCACAAAATGGGTGGAGATTATTATAAGAATCCAAGTTTGACTCATTTGATGGACAAACTTTGATTATAAGGAAAATGGTGGAAAGAAAAGCTTTTCTTGCCAAACCAAAGAATCAACATCATGTATCCTAATGAGGAGAACATGATTGTAGTGCCCATTGCCAAAAAGAATGGAGATTATTACGAGTATCCAAGTTTGTCTCATTTCACATATGAACTTTGATTATGAGGAAAATGGTGGAAAGAAAATCTTTTCTTGCATAACCAAAGCTTCAATATCCTATATCCCAACGTAGAGAACATGATTGTTGCACCCAATCACAAAAAGAATGGAGATTATTATGAGAATCCAAGTTTGACTCAATTGATGGACAAACTTTGATTATAAGGAAAATGGTGGAAAAAAACCCTTTCTTGCCAGAGCAAAGCATCAATTTCATGTATCCCAATGAGGAGAACACGATTTTAGCGCCCAATAACCAAAAAAAAAGTAGGTTATTAGAAGTATCCAAGTCTGTCTCATTTCGAGGATAAACTTTGATTATAAAGAAAATGGTGGGAAGAAAAACTTTTCTTCCAAAACTAAAGCATCAATATCATTTATCCCAATGTGGAGAACATGATTGTAGTGCCCAATGACAAAAATAATAAATATTATTACGAGAATCCAAGTTTGACTTATTTGATGGACAAACTTTGATTATAAGGAAAATAGTGGAAAGAAAAACTTTTCTTGCCAAACCAAAGGATGAATATC
>JBBYHK010009863.1:0-11687 GCA_038382065.1 Adansonia grandidieri | reverse complement strand
CTTATGCAGTATGCTTTTCTAAGAATGATAAAAGTGGGAGTCGCAGCAAGCAAATAGATATAAAGTAGCTTATTGTTGAAGACTCTAAAAAGAAGCAAGAAGTGGATATCCAACACATCAGTACAAATTTAATAATAGCCAATCCTATGACTAAAGCATTGTTGACAAAACAGTTTAAAATTCATGTGGATCATATGAGGGCTAATTAAATTTTATCAAGATGTATTTTGGCTTTTTTGATTATGTTAATTTCACATTCTTAGAGTTAATGGACATGTTTCAGTTTGTGCACATAAAGATTACATGTCAAGTGGACCTTGAATGATTAGAGAAAATTCATTCGTGAAGTATTATCTCATAAAGTGCTCTTTTAGAGATGATCATGCACTGTAATACATGAAATGAAATATTCGTTTTAGAATGCTACCGTCGTGATTCGTGTTACGTGAAATCTTTAATTGAGTGAGAGTCGGACTAGAGTAACCTATGGCCATGTTAAAGTTTTGGATTTAATTATCACCTATTCGAGTTCTTGGTTTATCATATGGGCCAAGTGGGAGAATGTTAGACTTTATGTGGCCCACATGATAATAAATGGACCAAGATAATTAAATCAAATTATTAAGGTGAAATTATAAAGTAAATTCTATTCAGTTTAACTACTCTAGTGATAAGAGTTAAACTCTACTTCAGTAACTAATTAGAATACAGATTCATTGATGGTAGGATACAACTCTAATTAGTCTTCTAGTATAGGTCCCTAGTCTATAGAAATTGCCTGTGCACGATCATAAAGTAATTATCAAGAAAAGGATATAGACTAGAAGGCTTATACGGGGTGTTCGTTTTTATGTATTTGGAGCGAGTCTAGATTCTTGATCAACAATAGCTAGAGGTACGTTTTATTTAAATTATTACAAATAATTCATGCCATATAAATTTTAATATATTCATATATTTATATCGTATTTATATTTTTATCATAATTTATTAATTTTTTTATATCGTGTTTAAAAGTATTAACTTTAGACATTGCGCCAAAAAAAAAAAAATCACTGCATTGCATTGCACTTCCTTCTAGTTAAGGATCATGTCGTGTAGGACTCGAATTGTTTTGATTTGCATGGGAGGGGTGGATTTACCGGACATTGTTTCATGTGCCTAAAACTAAAACTCCACATGCTTCTTTTTCTTTAATTTATTTTTTCGATTAAGTGTTTATAAGCACCTCCTAATAACTCAATTTTTTTAAAAATAAATATTTTATATTAAATTAATTATTTTTACAAAATTAAAAAATAATATAATTTTTTATTTCATTTTCAAAATCTTAGTGGGCCATTATTTAGAAAAAAAAAATCAATAATAGAAGCATTTTCTTACATCATTCATAGGTATTGCTAATCCCAAAAACGGAAGACATGCATTGAGTGAATCGGATAAAGTTAAAGGTTTTAGTAATCTTGGATATAATAAGATAAAAATAATTTAAATATTATTTAAAATATTATATTATATAAAAAAATAATATAAATATGATAAAATATATTTAATAAATTAAAATTTATATCATATAAATTATTAATGTATTAAAATTTATATAAATATATAATATTTTAAATATGATTATTTTATGATATTTTTTATTTATTTGTATTTTTATTTGCTATTTCCACTGTAATTATAACACAGAACAAATCTCAAATTTTCAGGAAATAAATTTTTATTTTGAATGCTTCACTATTGGCTCTGCTTATACGCGGGTAGTTGATTCGGTTTGATAGATTTGATTCATTATGAATTGAATTTATGTAAAAATTTTAATAATTTAAATCAATCTAATTCAAATTATTTTTATTTAAATTTAATTATAAATATTAATATAAAAATATTTTATTTTTTGTTATTATTTTAAATAATAATACGAGCTTTCAAATTTATCCAAGCTTAAATATTAAAAAAATATTGAACTACGAGCCAATCTATTAACACTAATACCGCATGTCTGATGGGAAAATCATGCCAATAAAATTCAGAGTCAAATACCAATTTGGGCTGTCAAAATGCTGAAAATTTGGGGGAGTTTGAATAAGATTTCAGTAACTTTGGCCAAAGAACAAACCAGATGTGATTAAACGACTGTTAAATTAGAATCATATTTAAAAGAAAAAAAAAAATCAAACTGGCAAAGCAATATTTAATGTTTGTTCTTCCCCTTTTTTTAACCATGGTAGTTGGATAATGTATTCAATCTAGTCCCTACGGCCTAAAAATATTACGAAAATTCTATTGCAAACCCCACAAAATGATTTGAAGATCAAGATTTAAGGAATAAAAAATTTATGAGAATGAAACTCAGTGATCTCAATGATGTAATCGCCAACACCCACATAGGAGAAAATTGCAAAATTTTTAAAGAAAAATGAACGAAAAAACAAGTAATCAGTTAGTGACCAACATAGTCTCATATTCTGACAAATTCTTGAATTTAAGCAAATTTGACAATAATGAATGCCAATTTATAACAACCACCCAGAAAAAGGAAACGATTCAAGGTTTTTTTTTTTTACATATATATATGGTATTTGATTACATATATATGATACATAATTTGATTAGAATAATACCAACTTAAGGTTTAATCTTCAAATGCTGGTGTTTTCTTTTGATTTCAGTAATGCCAGAAACAATCAAGGTTCACTGGTCCAGCTGAAGTTGAAGGGGGTTGTTGATGATCAAATTGACGCTTACCAATTTCGAGATTCGCAATGACCGATGAGATTTCAGAGTTGAAATCAGTGGTTAATCCTGTTTCTTGTGAAACAGTAACCATTTCCATCTCTGTTTTGAGATCCTGGTTCATCATGTTTGATGATGATCCATGGTTTTGAATTAAGGCCCTGAGGACGGTTGATCCGTCTTGGATTGAAACAGAGGCAGGGAGTTGAACATTTGATGGGAAAGTGACAGAGGCAACGTTTGAAAGTGGGATTCGTGGGAAGATGTGGGGAGAATTGGTGAAATTAATATCGACTGGGTCTTGTTGTTGGTTTGTCTGAAAATCAATGGGATTGGAGAAGCAGGGCACGTAAGCCGATCCCGAAACAGGTTTGGTCTTGTTTCCGTTGAATGGTGAAGTTTCCATTAATGGTGGTAAACCAGAAGGACCCAACTCATTACCAAAAGAACCCACCTTAACCAGACCTGAAATATGGGTTTTTTTCCCAGTTAAACTCTTTTGGAACACCCTGCAAATCGCCCATTCATTCTGCAAAAACAAAAAACAAAAAGATTCAGTAATAACACATAGGTGAGTGTTAGTATGATTAAGTATGTCTCTGACATATATTTGCTTAATATTTTTTTGAAGTTTTTTTCGTATATTTCATAGGTCATACCATGCATATATTTAAATATATGTCGAATACAAGTATTTCGAGTAATTCAAAGGAAATGAAGATCGGATTAACAAGAGCAAAGTGAGTGGCTACCTTGGCAGTTTTAGGGAGGTTTTGGACTGAGAATTTGCCTCCCAATCTGTATTCATGCATGACCCAATTGGTTTTTTCACCTTTTGGAGCTCTACCTTTGTAAAAAACAAGAGTTTTCTTCATTCCAACCAATGATTTCCCTTTGTAAATCTCCTTGTCTTTGCCAGTGGCTTTCCAGTAGCCAGAATCAGTGGCCCTATTTGTTCTAAGACCAGTTGGGTATTTCCTGTCTCTCAAACAGAAAAAGTACCATTCTTTCTCTCCCATTTTCGCTTTCCCTTTATCCAAACAAACATGAGAAAGTTTCAAAACAGGAAGTTAATGAAAATTCTGAAAATAAAGAGCAATAATATAACCTCTTACATGGTAATTCCCAGGGCTCAGATTTGTTCAAATCAACCTCTCCAATAGCTCTAGCGTTGAAGTTGATATGATCAAGAACTTTCTTGTACAAGTAGTGAGAAATAAGCTCTTCATCAGTTGGGTGAAACCTGAAGCCTGGTGGCAAATCCATCTGATCATCAATGTTTGCCATTCCTAGGAAGAACAAGCTGAAACCCGTTTGCCCCCCTCTTCTTACCTAAAACCTTCTGTTTCACGATCTTAGTTCGGTTCAAATCAATCGACCAAAAAAAGAAAAGAAAACCCAAAATTCAGCTTAAAATCCTAACAGAAAAAACACCCTTATATCAACCGAAGCAGACCTAACAGTGAAAACATGAACAAATAAAGAACTGAAGCAGGCTCAAAAGTGTTGTGCATCAAAAGGGATAAGAAAAATGCTTATTATAAAGCTAAGGGAGGCCATGGAAGGATGGAACTTAAAGGTAGTAAACTGGAAAGATGGAGAGTATGTTTAGAGCAAAATAAAGCAGCACGAAAAACAAAAGCCCCCTAAATATCGGTGAATGAAGAGGAAGAAACGTGGTATTTAAGGCAAACTTGGTAGGTTGTTCTAGCCATCACCTCCCCAATCCCTTCCCTCTAAATGAACTTTTGTTTATGTAATAATAATAATAAGTTTATGTATTATTATTATTAATGATAGTTATATTCTATCCCCCTTAAATTTTGACCAAAGACAATTAATATTGAAAATCTTGAATGTAAATTTGATTATAAGGTAATATATCTTTTTAATTAATTGATATCAAATAAAATTGAGATTTAAATTTTAATATTTATAATTTTTTTATTTTAAAATTATGATTTTTTTATATTAAAAAATTGTATTAATTATTTGTATAAAGGAGAGCAATGATTCAAATATGGGGAAGGTAACAATGACACAACATCGATTTTTTAATGTTTATTATTAGAAGCTAAAATAAAAAATAAAAATAAAAACTCTAAAATTTACCATTTTATCGATCTAAGCTTTATACTTTTATTATATCAAATAAATATTTAATTTTTTTATTTTTATTCATAATTTAAATTAATTTTTATTTAAAATAATGAATTATTTAAGTAAAAAATCAAAAGATAAAAATTTAATTGAGTGCCACCAAGGAAAAATAAAAAAAAATTATTTTAAAAAATAATTTATGATTTTTTAAAAAATATTTTAGTCATTACTATCTGATTATTCTGCAAAAGTTACATTCATCATATCTCAATTCTCTAAAATATTATTTGAAGTCAATTCTTTAAAGATCAGGTTGTACGGATGTGATCATAATTTATAATTATTTTTTTTGTTTGATTTTAATAATTGTTATATAGAATTGACGAGAAGATTTGGGTGCAATAAGGTTAGGATATTATTATTGTTTGTTTGATTTTGTTGGTTGTTCCATCTGCAAACCAGAAAATAGCCAATCATGTGGTCTTTGTTATTAAAATAATATTAAAAAATTTTTTATTTACGGTTATTTATCAAAATAGATTAATTTTTTAAATTTATTGAGAAATCGATATTTGAAATGTCGATTTCTAAACAGTGAAATTTGGTTGAAAAATATTCAAATCAAATGGTGATTTCTCAATATGTAAATAGAAAATCGTTATTTGATGGAGCGATTTTTTGATTATAATCTCAAATAATTTACCCAAATGCTAATTTTTCAACGTAATATATAAGAAATCGATAAATAAAATATTAATTTCTTAACGTAATTGTAAAATCGTTGTAAAATTAGACATATAGTTGGGAAATCGCTTGAGCAAATGGCAATTTCCTAACATGTAACTAGGAAATCGCCGTTTGATTAAGCAATTTTTCAACTATATACGTTCAATTTTAGAATCAATTTTGTAACAATTTTGCAATTGTTGAGAAATTAGCATTTTATTTGTCGATTTCTCATAAATTACATTGAGAAATCGGCATTGATTAGATGATTTGAGATTGTTATTGAAAAATTACCCAATTAAACATTTGATTCGGCGATTTTTTAACTCAATTTTATAATTTTCTGTTATCGATTTCTCGATAGATTTAGAAAATTAACCTATTTCGATAAATAATCTCAATATGACTTAAAATCGTAAATTAAAAATTTTAATATTATTTTAATAAAAAAGCCCAAAAATGTCTTATTGTAACAGATTTAAACAGTGAGAAAAAAAGCTTAGAAAAATATTAACCTATTTTTCAATGTGAAAAAAGGAGCTTTCCTAAAATAAATATTGTTTTAATTTATTTTTAAATTTTTGGGTTTAAAAGCAAAATTCATATAAAATAAAGACTAATTTTTTTTAAGGGTCATGATACTGTTTCTCTCTGGATTGGGCTTTTGAGTAAATGGACGATTGTAGAATTTAACATTTTAATTTCCGAATTGAGTTATTTATTCAAATTAAAATGAGCCATTGGATCCTATATTGTTTATAGAAAAAACAAAGCATCAATGAATCTAGACCTATTGGGCTGTTCATGACCCATTTTTATTCGAAACCCTTATCCGACCTTGTCCAGCTCATAAATTTATTTTATTATTTAAAAATATTAAAATATTATTTTTATATTAATATTTATATATTATAAAATTGAAAATTAAAATTTTTATTAGATAAATAGTAATTCGAGTCGTATCATGCTTGGTAGATCAAAGCCACTAAATCTCATATCCATGTTTGGCTCATTATAGAATGAGCTTACTGAGCATTGTCCGAACCCTTCAACAAGTTAAGTTAAAATCGATGTTATATAGATTTTTCATGTTATTAGCATAAAAAATTAACACTTGGAGTCTGAAGTTTATTTCAGTCGATTCATAATACCATTCTCAAGAGGTGACATTCAAATATATTTAATAATATTTGATAAATTACTAGAATACGATATTAATAATGTAATTAAAACACAATAAAAAATAAATATATATTTTAAAATATATATAATATAAAATATTTACTTATTAAACTTTATTTAAATATAAAATATGTGATATAATAAAATATATAAATATTATATATAAAATAAATATACAATTCAAAGCTGTAACTCATTTACTTGAAACGTCCGTTAAAAAAAACCGACACGTTGCAACGTGCAACCCAGAACAAGTAAGAAAGTGGTCCATTTTTAGGTAGAATCAAAACGTCAGCAATTGACAATTATGGAAACATCACCTCTGCCAAAAGCTTCTAAATTTTTTTTTTTTGTGAAAATGTTTGAAAGGACTGTTTCATAACAGTTGATTTAAAAAGTTTCATTATATGTAGGAAAAAATGTTTAGAATAAGCTACCAAATATATATTATTTGTATTGGATAAATAGTAATTTAAATTAAATTGATCATATTTGAATTATTAAGTTTTATACTCAAGTCGGATAAGCTAAGTTTATTTAGTTAAGTTGATTGCTCCGTCTTTAAACAAATTTAATTAAAATTGGCATTGCATAAATTTTTCATGCTATTAGCATAAAAAATTAACACTTTAAATCAAAATTTTAATTCAGTTAATTCATATCATCATTTTTAAATAATAATATCTAATAAATTTAAGATTTAAATATCAATATTTGTAATTCATTCTTTTTTACCGAGACTTTCTTTAGAATAACTGACACTTAGTAGCATGAAGCCAAATACAAGTAAGAAAGTGGTGCATTTTGAGGTTGAATCAAAGCATCAAAAAATAGACAAAAATCATGGAAACATCACCTTTGCCAATAGATTCTAAATTTGTTTGCAAGAAAGTTTGATAAAGGACTGTTTCATAATAGTTGATTGAAAAGTTTCGTCATACATAAGATAAAAAAAAAAGTCAAGAATAAGCTTGAAAAAACACATTATTGATATAAATTTAATCTCTCCTAACACCCTATACATATTTTTTTTAGGGAACCTCACCTTTATATAGAAAATGTAGCCTTTCTAGCTATGATGATGTAAATGGAGTAAAGTTCTTACTGATTAAGACTTAATTTAAGTTTGTTAGGTTAGAAAGAGTTCAAATAATTGGACAATTTTTGGGAATGAGCTTCCCTAAGCTAATTATTCTAATCTATATAGATATCGGGGATTCTAAACATCAATTTTAAAAATTTTATATTAAATTTATTAATTTGTACATATATTTCATGTTTAAAAGTGTTTATAGGTTAGGTCGTAGTTTTAAAAATTATTATGTCTCTTTTTGATGTCTAAGGTATTCATCAGCAAGTTGACTGACCCGTAAATAAGTCTAATAATATCTTATGCTTATTAAACATATTATATTCATACCTTATTTTGATATCATATTTAAACTTATCAAATTTATCTTGTATCCCATAATTTAATTGCTCTTTATTTTTTAATATATTCTAATGGCAACCACACAAATATAGGAACCTTTTTTGACTCAAAGGTGCATAAATACCAAATGCTACTTTAATCTAAATAATAGCGCCATCCCACAAAAGATTTTGCCCACTAAAGCATACAAGAGGCAGTCAAACAAAATTAGAAATGTTATTTGATTTGACTCCATATGAGTAAGGCCCCTAAATTCTTTGATTTTATTCGTATTTTATCCAACGATGGCTTTCAATTGTCTTCTGCGATTATATGAGAATTCGAACTTAATTTGATATAAAATTATTAATTCAGTTTTTTTAGAGATCTTTACTTGATTGAAATTCATGTAAATCATATGTAAATTTTAAAAATATATGTTATTGTTGATTTTTTTTTTTTTTGAAATTATAAAAGCATTTATCAATTAACTTACGAAACAAAAATTGGTGAACCTCTTCAATATCGATGATGTATTCATTTGAAAGGTAATTAATAAAATTATTTTTTTTATTGAACATATATGAAGGGTATGTTAATGTCTAATCCGGTTGCATACTTAATGGTTTAAATTGAACAAAATAATGTGTAGCAAAAGAATGAAAATTTGGTAACAATATCGAACAAAGTGTTGGTCGACGGGTATAATTACCAAATTCGTCTTTTATCTCAAATCCCCATTGGTTAAACTGTATGCCTGGTTCGGGTCAAGATTGAATCCATTTGCGATTGAAACACCCACTTAGTTACTTGTTCTTTTATCTAGGCAGAATTCTCTGATAAAAAAAAGAATTCGATTCTATGTCCAAACGTCACATACCAGCAGATGTGGTCACCATCGTAAGTCTCAGAAGTCAGTTCAGTTGGAAGTCTAAGCCAAGAAGGTATGAATGAAGTGACGGGCCCCCTTGGAGATAGGGTAGGGGGCAGCTCTTTTGTGCTAGTAATTATGAACAAATATTTATAAATTTAAATCGGTTCAATTTAAATTTAAATTATGATTTGATTTAATCAATAAATAGATTTAATATCGACCCTTTGAGTTTAACTTTAAAGAATCATATACTTCCTTACCTGACGTTGGAATTGACTGATTTCTGACTTGTTACAAAGCTTAGAAATCTACTTTAAAATGAAATTGATTTCACTCAAAATTAAAAGCATTTTCCACTATAAGATATAATCCTAAGTATGTCGGATGTCATAACATACTCCCTACATCAGTCATATCTTATTGAATACTTATTATATCTAAGCTATATATATATATATATATATATAAAGGATTTGAATTCTTTTTCCAAACGTATAAAGTTTGTCTAATAATTTTAAGCACTCAAACTCAAACCAAACAAAAATATATATGATTGAAGAAAGAAACTCTAATACTATATTTGAGAATGTGAATTTGAAAATTTGGATTTGAATTTCATTTATTACATAAATTGTGAGAATGAAATCCGTAGAATATGTATAAAATTAATTAACTTTCAATATAATTATATATTTGAAAGTTGTAAAATTATAAATTTTAAATTTATAAATATTTATAAGAATTTAGAATTCACTACTAAATAGACATATGACAAATCTATGAATTCGAAAAATAATCATGAATTTTACATTTGCACCTGTTTTATCGCACAACTTATATTATTTTTTAAATCCAAATTCACCTTTCGAAATCTAAAATTCCAAACGCAAACTAAATGTTTTTCAAAATAATTTTAATGCATGATTTTCACATCAATTTTAACTAATAAAATTCTTAAATTTCCACAATGATTTCAATCCTAAAACATTATTTTGCAAACCTATATTATCATAGTGCAAAATTTCGGCCTTACACTAACTATAGCATATGAATGCAAATTGAACTATTTTATTTTTTATTTATTAAAAGGTAATTTTTAATTAAATTCCAATAATGTAGAAATAAGAAAAAAAAATTAGAAAAGAGAGAAAGCTTTGGAATTTTGGATACTAAGACCACAGGAGGAGAAGTCTAAGTAAGAACAACGATAAAGTATTATCTAAATTATCTAATAATCCAACTACTTATAAGAAAAAATAAATGCCAATAGAATTCTTTTAACTCTTTTATCATTTATGAGTAATTAGGGTATCTAAACAAAAATAGCCTTTTGCTCCTCTAGTGAATCTTTTTTTAAAAAAATTAACTAAAATTTATCGCATCCATAAATTTCTTTTATAAGAAATATTATGTTTTAAAAATAATTACTTCAATTTATAAGTGATTAGTTATTTTTTTAAAAATTATAAAGATATTAAAAATGTGTTTTTTAATTTTATTTTATTATTATAACTTAAATTTAATCTTTTTTATACTTTTATTAATTGAATTATGGTACATATCGTGATATTAACTCAATCAATTATTATATATAATATAAATTATCTTCAATTATTATAAGAATATATACCTTCTATATATCTATGTAGGGTTAATATATAAATTGGTATTCAAATTATACCCTTTTCATGATTTCAAACCTAAAAGAAAAAAAAATTCATAATTTGATACTTAAATTTTATTTCTATCATCCACGTTAGCTCACGGCTTAAAGATTGATGATATGTCATTTTTTTATCAATAAAAATATGACATCTTGTATTGTTAACACGTCAGCATTTTAAAAAAATTTTTACGTTAAACAAAATTTTAAAATAATTTTTTTAAAATTATAAAATTTGTTATTAAAAAAATAAAAATTCTTCAACACTAACGGCATTGCTCATGAGTCAAGTTTTTATTGGTAGTAAATGACACGTTATCAATTGTTAATTAATGGATTAAACAAAAATAAAATCTAAATATATAATCGTAATTTTCTTTTAATATCAAACCTGGAAAAGTAATATAATGTAGTATAGAGAGGATAAAACCCAATTTGAAAGACACGCGTCAAGTTTGGCTTCATTGAGGAATTTCAATCGTCTGGGTAACCTTACACATCCTCAACGTCCCTATCTGCCACGTAAGCATAAAAAATCTTAGAATTTGGCAATCTCACTCTGCCACTTGGCAGCTTCTTATTGATCTTGCTGAACCAAACTTGTGATGGTTTAATGAACCCCAACAGTTGACCGTTAGTGCGTAGAGGTGAGCATTAAACATTTTAAATTCAATTAATTAGTTTTTTTATTAAAATAATATAAAATTTTTTTTATTTATTTAAATAAATCGTTTTTAGATTATTTATGAAAATAGGTCAATTTTGAGAGAAATTGTTATTTCAAATGACGATTTCTTAATATAAACAAAAAATTATAAAATTTAATTAAAAAATCACCATTTGATTTAACGATTTCTCAATACATAAATCTGTTATTGAGAAATCACCATCTGATTTGGCGATTTCTTATACGGGATATATAAATTTTGAAAAAATTTCAAAAAAAGAAGTAAACTAATAATTATTAAGAAAGAATAAAACAAAAAAATAAT
>JBBYHK010009842.1:0-11688 GCA_038382065.1 Adansonia grandidieri | reverse complement strand
AATGGTAATTTCAGCATCTATTGTCTTAAGCCATTGAAGGATGATCATAATTCCAATAGTCAAAAACATGGATCCCATCTAATTAAAATATATTACCCTAAATCCTCCTAGGTTAAGACATATATTAATAACCATTTATTTGGCCACCAGTTTAACTAACTAAGCTCCAAGGAGAGGTTATTATTAAACTAGTCTTCAGTGTATAACCATTGTTTACGAAACCTGGTCCATGTGCTATTTAAGTCATCGATAGATGAACTCGAATAGAACATGCCCAAGCACCTTTTTGTCCATAAAAGATCCAAGCTAGTATACCGACGACAGTCGACCTCTTACCAAGGGTATGGCCAAGGCAGAACTGGCACGAGGTGTTACCATGCTTTCACATAAGGATCAACAATAGAGGTTGTGAGTTTTGTTTAAAACCTCCCCGCTCAATATTTTAAAAAACATGTAAGGTTTTAATATGCATGATTAATATAAGTCTAAGTGGCATTCACCTATTTTATATGCCATGTTATCAATCATATACATACATTCATCAACAACACATATAGACGGAAAAATAGTTAACCAGCTAAACCATGATCCTATTCTAGAAAATAGAAAAAAATAAGATTACAAAATTTTTTTCTAAAGCATACTTTGTGTTTTGAACTTTTTGCTCCATCTCCATGCATTAATTTTCATCCATGTAATTTGGTTTTTCATATCCGTAAAATATTTGAAAATAAGCATCTTTATAATCTGATAAAAAATCAGGATTAAAACATTTATTCTTCAACAGTTATGGGCCTAAGCCTATTGCTTGTGAGAATTTTTGACAAATCAAAAAATCTGTTGGGGTCCAAATCTTGACTTTTCTAATGGCCTAAATAGGCTCGATGCCCCGATATTAGGCCCTGGATAGGCCCAGAGCTGCCATTGGGGTTTGAAGCCTGGTGGTTCAATAGGCCACCTTTGGGCATGTGCCTGTACACTTGGGTGTGCACATCCTACACCCTAAGGTAGGTGCCCCACACCCCTAAGATGCATGCGTCCCCTAGGGTGGGTGGGCGCACCTTATCCCCAAGGTATAAGCACTGCAACCCCAGGGTGCGCATGCTCTATCCCATGAGTGGGTGTGCATACCCTACCCTCAAGGTGCATGCACCTTACCCCAAGGTGGGTGGGTATAAGCCCCGTACCCTCGAGGTACACGCCTGGCTCCTTCAAGTGTGACTAAGCCATATCCTTGGTGCTAGGGCTTCTACCTTGGCAACACTTTAAGCAACTTGGGCTACAAGGGTTAAAACCCTGCAGCCTTGGGTTAGGGTTTTGAGGTTTTCAAGTTTTCAAGGTTTTCCCAATGTGAATACCTATGCCACAAAACTTGTATACCATCAGGCTATTGGTTCTGGATACAAGCTGTTAATTCTAAATAGCTTTGTAAGTAGCAGAAAACAAACGGGTTAATTCAAAAATAATTTACGATCATCAGATCTTCATCTTCCATGTACAATTTTACATAAAATTTAAAGAAAATTAAAAATAAACCTATGTGGTGATTATAAACCACATCTAATTACAAACTCGATAAAAACCTAGATCCATCAATTCTAAAATCTAAGGGATCATGATTGACAAAATAATATATATATATATATCATGATAAACTACATAACATAAATCCTAGATTGCCAACTCTCTAATAATTAAACCCATACATATTTAAGGAGAATTTTGATTGAATGTTTTATGCATATAACATAATCATGGTCTAGCTCAGATACCAATTGTAGGAAATTTAGATTTGTAGTGGAATTTTTAAAAAATTTTAATTGAATCTTACTAAATTGTGTTGTTATATACAATGAAACTATCTTAATCAGTTATTTGAGTTGCAGATTTGAAGATGCCATCCAAGAATTCCTAGATCTATGTGAAAGCTTCAACTAAATAGCCTTCTCCACTATTCTCTATTTCTCAGATGGTAGAGTGTGTAGGAATTCTTTGTCTTGATCAACTCTGGATTCGTACAGCTTGATTCTCTTTTAATGACCAACTTGTGCCACCAAGTTTAGAATCATCAGATATTTTGTGATTAGAAACCTCCGGGTGTGGCTCCAAGGTCTAAGAAAAAAAACCTAGGCATGAGCCTTTTATTTATATCAGGTAATAAGATAGCCCTAATTTTAATTTTTAATTAAAATAATTATTTTATTAATTCCATAAAACCCATATATGGTGTTAATCCTAATATAGATGCCTACTTTAATTTAGCCTAAACCCTAGTGTCTATAGATAATATTTTGGCCCAAATTGATTTTATGGAATTTAGTCCGTTTAATCTGAATACTAATTAATTCTAATTAACTGTTAATTTTATTTAGCCCAATAATTTTCTATAACTCCAATCCTAATTCAAAATAAAATCATAGTAATTTTATTTGAATAGAATAATTATGTATTAATTATCAAAATAAAATTAACTATAATAAAATAATTAATTTAATCATAAATAAATAAATAAAATGATTTTTTAAAATTTATTTAGAATATTATCCATATTTAATTTATAAATAAATATTTAAACAAGTCTTAATAGATATCAAATTAATTATATAAATAATTAATTTTAAATTAATTCTTATATTTAACAAAAGATAAATATAATTAATTTAAATGATTAATTCTTTCTAAATAAATATTTAATCAAATTAAATATATAATAAGTAATACCGAAAAATCATTTTCATTTATTTATTGAAGAAAATGCCTACACTTTGACATGAGTGAATCTGACATACCACTCCAAGAAATTGAAAATCCTTCATCTCCGGATATTCCGACCAATAACCAACTATTAAGAAATTATATTGAGCTAGTGAAGGGACCAATTGGACATATATAATTAGACTCTAATAATCTATGTATTAATTGTTCTATCCCGAATAATTAATCACATAATTATTAATCTCAGAGTTGTACCACTAAATACCTGAGACTGCACTCCTTATTATGTACGATATTACGTAAGCTTTATAAATAGATTTTTAGTCAAATGACCTTGTCATTTGTGTAATACCCTCATATGATATCCGTGATCAATTTGAGGTTAAAAGTCCACTTTACCTACTTGATCACCTTATCTTCAAGTTCCATTATACTCTCCATGTGAAAATGATTGTTCATCACATGTGAACAATTTATCATTTGACATGCAAATGACCGAGGCGTCATCCATTTCACTATATCGTACAATGCCTTTTAAGAGGATAACCTTAACTCTTTATGGGAGCTATGATTCCATATCTATAAGTAAAGCACTCATCGAGTATAAGTCATATCTAGTAACTTACTACTTTGATTATATACATGGAGTCAATTACATACTCTGGATTAAGGTAATTACACAATGAATGTCAAAAGTGAAGTAATCCCTGTAAACTGACTTATTAATGGACTAATTGCACTTTGGTCTAGTCCAATACATCACTACCTCTAGTTAATATATCTATGTCTCTACTTAGGAGTCAAACCTCTCCAGATGACCAAGACATGCCATCTCCCCAATTGGATATAGATGACATAATAGTCTTAACATGAGTTAATTGCTCACATTAACCCCATAGACTATGGACTATTGATTTAGACAACTTACCTTAGAATGTTGCCTTCCCATATATAAAGTCAATTATATGCAACATTCGAATGGTATAAACACAAATAGTCAACAAGCCATATTTGCTTACATTTACTTTAACATGTAAATCTAAATGAGGACAGAATAGCAATGATATAATGAAAACTTGAATATATATAAATAATCAGCTCAAATTAATAAAATACATCAAAATGTGTTTCATCCTTAAGTCATTCCTAGCACACGAAAGTAAGGTGACTACTTTGATATCTATGCTCTTGTAGCAAGAATTGTTACAATTAGACTCATAATTTCAATTACTTTTATTTACAATTTGGTTATTCACCAAATGAATATTAAGATAGCATTCTTAAATGGTGAATTAGAAGAGGAAGTGTACATGTAATAAGCGAAAGGGTTTGTTATGAAAAGACGAGCATGAGGTTTGTAAACTTGTTAAATCATTGTATGAGCTTAGGCAAGCAGCAAAATAATGGCATCAAAAGTATGATGAAATTATGTTAGCTAATGGATATAAGATAAATGAATCTAAAAAATGCATATACAGTAAATTTGAAAATGGCAAAGAAGTCATAATTTGCTTATATGTAGATAATATGCTTAAATTTGGTAGAATTGGAACAAGACAAAGAAATTCTTGTCAAATAACTTTGCAATGAAATATATAGTGTAGTGGATATTATCCTTAGAATTAAAATAATTCAGGATGAAAGTTTCGTAGCATTTTCACAATCAAATTACATTAAAAAGGTGCTTAAAAAATTTAATCATTTTGATTGTATAACAGTATAGACATATACGTCCACAGGTTTTCAAATAAAATTAATTCTTAATGCTGGTAGGAAATTGATCAATTGCAGTATGAAAGGGCAATTGGTTGTCTTATGTATATAATGACTTGTACTTGGCTGGATATTGCATTTGTCATTAGAAAATTAAGTAAATACACAAGTAATCCAAGTTATTTGCATTGATAAGTAGTTAATAGAGTACTTTAGTACTTAAAGAAAACTAATAACTATGGATTATGCTATAATACATATCCTTAAATTCTCGAAGGGTATTCAGATGCTAGTTGTATTACTAATTTGGAAAACATGCTTCTACAAGTAGATGGATCTTTATTCTTGGTAGAGATGCTATTTCTTAGGGTTCCAAGAAACAAACTTATGTAGTGTATTTTACTATAGTAGTCAAGTTTATTGCATTTGCTGCTACCACTAATAGTTAAGAAATTTGTTATATAATGTGCCTATATGGCCTAAACCAATTTCACTAATTTCTATATATTGTGATAGTGAAACTACTTTAGGAAAGGCATATAGCCAAGTATATAATAGAAAGTCTAGACATATTGCGTTGAGACATAGTTGTCTCCAACAATTAATTTATGATGGAGTGATCACTATAACCTTTGTGAGGTTAAGTGAAAACTTGGCGGATCCTTTAACAAAAAGTCTTGTAGAGATGTAACGAATAATACCTCAAGAGAGATAGGGCTTAAGAATATAAATTAAAGTCACCCATGATGGAAACTAGACTTAGCGCTTGGTATAACATTAAGTCTTGAGTTCACTAAGACAAAGTACATCATCTATTTATGGCTACCAGCACTATAATAAAAATAATATTTTAAGGAAAAGTGCTAAGTACTGATAATGTTAAAGGTAGGATGAGTAATATACTCTTAATGGACCTATAATATAATTATGTTAGAATATTGTAGTTACTAAAACACTATCAATAGGATCCACCTATGTAAGAGTGTAGTCGCTTCTAGGAGCTCAAGGCTTTGGCTCTAACGACACTTATGAAAAAAAGACATAGACACATAGCCATAATGGTGTTCATGGATACTAGTGCATTAACAAGTGTTGAAATCATTGTGTGAGATGTGTTCGATTAACCAAATGGATAGCTAGCTCAAAGCATAGCCTATCATGTGATGACGGTAAACTTTAACATGTTTTCATTAAGTGAAGGTTGAATTGTAAGACACTTCATTTATGCATTTGATTTCCAAACTTCTCAAAATCTAGATCATTTGAAAATGGAGGAAGATTGTTGGGATTTTCAAAATAAAATGTGGAATGGAATCCCACATTAGAGAGAACCAAAACAATGAAGTTCTTTATATGTAGGAAAATATGTGGTCATAGTAAATTGGACACATATGGCTTTAGTCCAAATTAGAACTTAGGTAGGCTATTTATGCATTAATATAATAATAATTATTATTACATTATATTGCACTTTGCACTTGGACACATAGCACAATTAGATGCAGTTAATTAATAATTATATTTTTATTTTGTTTGATTATCATGAATGGATTAGATTTGTTCAGACAAGTTATGTCTGAACAAAGAGTCATGTTTGTAAGAATTTTAGCTGTTTGTTTCAAATAGATAGATTTATTTTGAATAATGTTTTTGTACAGATAGGCATTTTTAGATAAAGATATGTTTATTTAGATAGACATGTAGTAGACTATATATTTATTTAGATTTAGCAAGAAATTCTCACTAAAACCTTTTCAATTTTTATTCTCCTCTGTAACCAAATTCTTCAGGATCTCTTCCATAAAGACTTGCTTAAGAAATTCTTTATTAAATTTGTTAATTTTGTAATACACAACTACCCAATAGACTGTTTTCATTAATGCAATACATAACCAGTCATTGGGCTTCACTGTATCTTTGAGTGTTATACATTGGTAAGCCTTTTGCACACCAATGTTGGGGGCAAATAAAAACTTAAAGACAGTGGCATATATGCATGCCTTGAAGCCAGCGATTAGTGTTCATGTTTTCATATTAACCATACCGAATAAGCTAATTTATTTTTGTTCGTGTTTTCATAAATTTGCACTAACAAGCCAATATAGTCTACATTAATAATTTAAGGTTTCATTTCTATCAGTTATGGTTATTTTTTAAAGGGGAACACTAAGGGAATTGGCTTCTAATTTCATCAAATCAGATTTGTTTGACAGAGGTAACTTTTGAATATGGTAAAAGAAGATGTGATTCCTTCTTTTAACATTGAAGAAGCATATGTTCTGACTACTCTGAGGCCAGAAGAGAATGAAAATAATCTATTATTGTAACCTGAGAAAGGCAAAAATAAGATAATGCTGACTACATATGCCTAGGCCATGTATAAAATGGCTTGTCAGATAGCCTATTTGATACATATCAAAATGAGACTACTGCAAAGAAGTTGTGGGACAAACTAAAGGCAAGATGCATGACTGAAGATACAACTAGTAAGAAATTCTTTAAAAGTCATTCCAATTCATATCAAATGGTTAATAGTGGGTATGTCATTAAACACATGTATGAGATTAAAGAATGCTTAATCAATTTAAGCGTTATGACATGAAAATGGATGAAACAATTATTGTGTCATCCATTATAGATAAACTTCTATCATAGAAAGATTTTAAAAGAAGTCTAAAACACAAAAAAGGATATCACTCTTGAAGCTTTGGCAAATCATCTTTGTATGGAAGAAGAATATAGAAAGCAAGATCAGAATCATGATTTTGGAATTTCCAAGTACATGTTGTGGAAAAAAGACAGACCATTAATGCCCTTAAAACTGCCAAAATAAAATGCAAATGGAATGTTAATGCTTTTAAATTCAAGAAGAAATAGAAAGGCTCTTGCTACCATTTTGGTAAATTGGGACATTTCAGGAATAAATGTCAGTTGCTAAATAAGAAAAAAAATTCTTCTAATTCTAGTGCTATCAAAAAGTTTGTGGCCATGATTTTTGAAATTAATTTGGTTGGAGACAATAATGCATGTTCATTGATTCGGAAGCAATAAAACATGAATGTAATGATAAAGTCATCTTCACAAAATTTGCCCTAAGTGAATGTGGCTATGTCTTATACATGAAAAATTCTTCTTTAGCAATAATTAAGGGCAAAGGGTATTGTTGAACTTCATTTCACTTTGAGCCAGATAAATTTATTCTAAGGGTAGTATATTTATTGGGAAATGATACTTGTATTATGGGATGTTCAAACTCAAGATTAATAATAAGAATTATAATATTATTTTGCTCATATGGTTGAGTCTTGTACTTTATGGCAAGAAAATCAAACCATTTTAATTATAGAAGATTGAATGACATGCATATGGGTTAGAATTAAATCTTGTTCTTAATTTTAACATCATAAACGCAATGCATGCATGTTGACTAAAATAACCAAAAAATACTTTTCCCAAAGTAAAAAAAGTACAAGCATGCTTGAGTTAATACATAGTGATGTATGTGATTTTCATAGTACTCATTCATTAGGTGGAAAGATATATTTTGTTACATTTGTTGAGGACATTATTGGGTATTGCGATGTATATTTGTCATATTCAAAGGATGGAGTACTTCATAAATTTAAAATTTATAAATTTGAAGTTGAGTTCGATGTGAGTCATTTCTTAAGTACTTGAGATAGGATAGAGGTGGAAAATACTATAGTCCAAGTTACCTTGATTCCACTAGAATAGTCCATCAAGTTTTAGTACCTTACACTCCACAATAAATGGTGTAGCTGAAAGCGAAGATAAGGTCTTAACTAAAATGGTAAATTCTATGTTATCATATTCAGGCTTTAGACAAGGTTTATGGGGAAAAGCTATTTTAATAGCTTGTCATATTTTGAATAAGGTTCTTATTAAAGATACCAAGTTAACCCCATATGAATAATGGAAGAAAAGGAAACCAAACCTTAATGATTTGAAGGCTTGGTGCTTTACAGCTATAACTGAAGTTGCTGAACCTAAAAAGAAAAAATTAGGTGAAAAAGGAATTGAATGCATATTTTAGGATATGCACATAATAGTAAAGCATATAGGTTCACAATTGAACTAAATAATGCAATATGGGTTATCCCATTATTGAATCAAAAGATGCAATTTTCTATGAAACTAGGTTTAAATATATTTCAAGATAACTACAGCAACAACAATTAATTTATTTTACAAATGAATTAGAGAATCTATTCTTACAAATTAAAAATAATGATGAACCTTATCAGGAATTAAGGAAAAGAAAAAAGATTAAAAGGTTGGTTTGAATTTCTATATGCTCATTGTAGAAGGATAAAGTGATAGCATAGACAACCAAGTTCCTTATTATTTTAATATAGAATCAAACCCTTTTACATATGATGAGGCTATGAAGTCTCAAGATTCTATATTTTGTAAGGAAGCAATAAATGATGACATGGATTCAATCATAGGAAATATAACTTGGATTTTAGTTGATTTTCCACAATGTTCAAAAACCAAAAGGTTGTAAATGGATTTTCAAAAAGAAAATGAAAGTAGATGGAACCATAGATAAATTAAAGACAGGGTTGGTAGCCAAAGGCTATACATAAAAGCAAGGAATTGGCTACTTTGATACCTATGCTCCTATAGCAAGAATTGCTATAATTAGACTCTTAATTTCAATTACCTTTATTTCTAATTTGGTTATTCACCAAATGGATGATAAGACAACATTTTTAAATAGTGAATTAGAAAAGAAAGTGTACATTGAACAGCCAAAAGGGTTTATTATGAAAGGATAAGAGCATAAGTTTTGTAAGCTTGTTAAATCCTTGTATAGGCTTAAGCAAGCACCAAAACAATGACATCAAAAGCTTGATGAAGTTGTGTTAGCTAATGGCTATAAGATATATGAATAAAAAAAATGCATATATAGTAAATTTGAAAATGGCAAGGAAGTCATGATTTGCTTGTATGTATATGATATGCTTAAATTTGGCATAGATTTGAACAAGACATAAAAAAATTCTTGTTAAATAACTTTGCAATGAAAGATATGGTTGTAGCCAATATTATCCTTTGAATTAAATAATCCAAGATAAATTAGATTTGTTTAATCATGACATGTCTAAATTATGAATCATGTCTACAAAAATTTTGACTGTTTGTTTAAAACATACAGATTTATTTGGAGCAATATGCCTTTATAGACAGGCACTTTCAGGTAAAGATGTTTTTGTTTAAACAGATAGGTAGTAACCTATTTATAATTCTCTAGATTCAGCACGAAATTGTCATTAAAACTTTTTTTATTTTTGCTTTCCCGTGTAGCAAAATTCTTTCAGATTTCTTCCATGTAGACTTGTTGTAGAAATTCTTTAATTTGTTAATTTATAGTGCACTCCTCAATGCTTAGTGGACTATTTTCATCTGTGCAATACATAATCAGTCATTGGGCTTCATTATATCTTCAAATTTTATACATTAGAAACCCTTTGCACACTAGCAGTGGGGCCAATAAAACCTTAAAGATAGTAGCATGGATACATGCCTTGAAGCTAGTTATTAGTGTTCGTGTTTTCACACAGACTGCCTTAATACACCAATTTATTTTTGTACATGTTTTCACATAGTCTGCACTGACAAGTTAATTTATTTGTGTTCATGGTTTCATACAGCTTGCATTAATAGTAAGGAACAAGGAAAAAAGAAAAAAGCAAAATAAGGAAATATTTTTTTCTTTTCATTTTATTATGTGAAAGATAAAAATAGAAAGAAAAAAAATGGTTAAGGTAAAATTGTTAATAAGATCATTAATTTAAGTTAATTAATATTTCTTTGTACATTTTGAATGATTTGATTTAAACAAAAATTAGAGGTATGAATCCATTCATTTTCTTTTTGCCTTTTATTTTCCTCTCGTTGAACAAAGAAAAAAATGCAAAAAAATTCTTTGCTTCTTATGTCCTTCCTACCAAATATAGTTTTAAAAAACAGAGAATGGAAAAATTAGGTTAGATTTCCCTCATTAGGGTTGGTTGCCAAGAGACATACTAGAACAACACAAACTCATTTAGTTTCAACCTACACAAGCCTATAAGGTCAAATTTCCTTTTGGAAATCAAAGATCAAATTTAAGTCTAATTATAAAATAAAAAGTTGTAATTAGGTCAAGTTAAGTTTAGGGGTTCTAACTTGTCTTATCTCATGTATTTATAAAAATAATATATATTTTTTGTTTTATATTGTCAAATAAAAGTTCTTATTTTATTAAATTTATTATTTAATACAAATTAGAGTGATTAACTTAATTTGCTAAAATTCTAATCAATGGGTATGAAACCATACTCCTTCACTGCATTAGAAAGAATTAAAATGCATTTGTTGTGAGTAAGTTGATAACTAACATGACATTTGCCTTCTGTTGCATTATTTGAAAATGAAAAGAACTAGAAAAGAAAATGTTATAGCTTTAAAACTTGACATGGGTAAAACATTTGATTGAGTATAATGGACATTTTTGGAAGCTATGATGAAAAGGTAAAGCTTCCATTATAGATGGTTTTATTTATTATGATGTGTATCAATTCAATTTTTCATTGTATCATGCTCAATGGAAGCATGACTAATAAATTTACATTAAGGAGAGGACTATGGCAAGTTTATCAAACACTTTTCCACCTATTTGTTATGGATATACACAAGTCTTTCAGCCTTTCACATTGGATATTAACAGAGAACTGGTAACCTATTTTTTGCTAATGATAGCTTATTGGTTGTTAAAGTAAACCAATTTAAAGAAACTAGAGGGAAGGAAAAAGGTGAGAGAATAAAGAATGGAAAATTATTCATTGTATTTTGTAAAAAAGATGAAAAACTAAGAGTTACGAAGAAGTTAAAGATAAAGTTGTAAATAAAATTATTAATTTAAATTGAATGAGTGTTTTCCTCTCACATTTAGAAAGATTTTATTTGAAAAGAAAGGAAAGGTACAAATCTACTTATTTTGTTTTCATTTTCTTATTTTTCAATTTACAAATAAAGGAAAAGTTGAAACAAATTTTCTTTCATGTTGCTTTCCTAGCAAATAAAATGTTAAAATTGGGAGACAAAGATGGGCTAGTTGTTAGTAGAGATGGTAGAATATTTTAAACTCTTCATCTATGCCAACCTAGTAAAGTAGTTTTTTTAAAATGAAAATTACGTTTGGTTAGGTTAAATTATAAAACAAAAATGTTTGTATCGAGTCAAAACTGAGTT
>JBBYHK010009794.1:0-11698 GCA_038382065.1 Adansonia grandidieri | reverse complement strand
TGGATATCTATCTTAGGAGCGGTGAAATGGATCGAGTCATTAAAGAAAGGGATCACTTCAAAGATGACCTCGAGAGCCTGAGCAAGGATTATGTGACACTCCTGAAAGCTAACAAGTCCCAACGCATTGGCAAGACATTAGTCAAATGGGAAGCAGAAGTTGCCACTCTTAATCATGAATTGAATCAGAACCAGCAAAAGAAAGAAGTCAAAACCAGCAAAGAAAAGTTCACAAGGGCACATGTTCTTGTTTCCACCTACCAATGAAGGAATCAAAGACTCGAGGTGCAAATACGAGATATGAGAGCCATCAGGGTTGAAAATGAAGCCCTTATTCACAGAATCCAGGAGTTACAACATTCTCTTTAGGATCATCAAGGTCATATCAATGAACTAACAAGGGCTTTTGAGTAACACGAACTAGATTGGCAAGTGACAATCGACCAAGCACATCTAAACTACCAAGAACAACATTAGCACCTCATTGAGCAAGTTTAAATGGCTCAACGAGAGGCAGATGACATGATTAAAGCAGCTCGATCCATAAAGTGAGACATTATACCTGTTGGAGATCGTGAGTAATGACTTTTGGGTTTTCTTGATCGTGTGATTACACTATGTAATCATGTTAGATACTTTCAGATGTAATCATGTCATAAAAGATAAAAAAGCCCTTTTGTGACTCTATGAATGATGTTATTGACAAAGCTGTTCCAAGAATCAATTGTCTCCAATGCATATGCATATTTAATTTCACCATTTTTCATTTCACTTACATCAATCATTCATTATCTTCGTTTGTCATTGCATCGTAAATGCTTATCAATAAATAAATTTTTAAAAAAAGTCTAATACGAGAATTGGGCCATAAAAGTGCAAGGGATTCCAAGATTAATTAGGAACACGAAACTTACATCACACACCACTACAACACACGACATCGTAAGCAAATCATGGAGAGTGATCATGAAGCTTGTATTGAGCGACTTGAGCTAATGGTTAAGGAATCACAAGACCAGATGCTTCATCAGCTATACAAAATGTAGAATTAAATCACAAAACTTATGGAACTAATGGCTGCCTCTAAGAAAGAAAAAGGGCAAGCCACTATTGCTCAAACAAGGAACGATCCTCCTAACATTGAAAGTCCTCCTGCCAATAATCCAGAACCTGACCAAGGGGAAACTAGACAAGAACAACGGCCCACTCCTACATTTGCTGCTCAGGCTCCCTCAGTCATCTACCTTAATCCCATTACAGTAGGTCAATTTATTCCCGGCACTCAAGGGGTAAATGCAAAAGTCTCATCAGCAAATCCGATAACCCTTGACCATGAGGAACCAGAGACAATAGAAGGTCAAAAGTCCACTATGACTGCAGAAGAAGTAAACAAATTTTAGCTACTAGAAAATGCCTCCAAGATATCGAAGGGAGTGACAAGTTTAGAGCTCTTGAAGTGTAATCACTGTCTTTGGTGTCCAACCTTGTCATTCCTTCAAAGTTCAAAGTCCCAGAGTTTGAAAAGTTTAATGGAACCATTGACCCTTCTATCCATGTTTGAATGTGCCTACGAAAGATGGCCGGGTGCAAGAAAGATAAAAAGCTCCTCATCCATTGCTTCTAGCATGTTTTACTGGGGCAGTAGCTCGATGGTATATCAGGCTAGATAGTGTGAAAATCCAATCATGGGCCGATTTGGCTAAGGCCTTTCTAAATCAATACCAGCACGTGTCAGATTGGGCGCCAAATCGACTTTCCCTGATGAATTTTGAGAAGAGATCCACTGAAAGTTTTAGGCAATATGCCCAAATATGGAGAGAATAAGCAGCCCTAGTCCAACCTCCCCTCATAGAAAAAGAGATGATAGTCACTTTCATTCATACCCTACGTGCTCCTTATTATGAGAAGCTCGTAGGAAATGCCACCAAGAAATTTGCAAACTTAGTTTTCTTTAGAGAAATGATCGATGCTGCCATCAAGAGTGGTAAAATCTCTATTAGGGAAATAGTTGGATCAAGCAAGAAGCCTATTGCTAGTAGAAAAAAGAATGAGAGGCTAATGCCAAAGTTATGCTAGCTCATCTTAGCCAAAATGGTGTCAAATACCTAACCCTCACTACCCAAGCATGCTGTATTCTTGCCCTATCACCATACCCTCTCAGCCAATTAATGCCATAACCTATAACCCATCCTTTGCAATCCCATCCAACCCACCATAAAGCTACCCTCCATAAGGTCACCAAAGTACCAATCGAGCAACCAATAATGCACCTAGCAATCGAGGTGCAAATCAACAAAAACAACATTTTGATCCCATCCCTATGACTTATAAGGAGCTCTACCCAACCTTGCTTTAAAATCATTTAGTGGCCCCAATCTATGTCCCAGAAAAGAAACCACCATACCTACAATGGTACAACCCTAACACCCACTGTGAATACTATGTTGAGGCAACAAGGCATGACATTGAGAACTGCTTCAAAATCATTTTTGTGCTACTTTGCTTCTTAATTTAGATGTTCACCGAAATACATTATTGAAGGTGCTAAACAAAGCATATGTGCCCTTGGACATCCTCATGAACAAGTTGGATCAGCTAGTGAACAACATCATGGCTGATAATTATATCTCCTTCACTGATGATGATATCTTACCTGGAGGCAAGGGCAGTTATAAAGCTCTGCATATCACTACCCATTGTAAGGGATGCATTTTGCCCAAAGTACTTATAAACAATGGGTCAGCCTTTAATGTCATGCCTATGATTACATTAAGCATACTCCCTGTCGATCAATCTAACATCTAAAGTAGCCACAACATAGTCTGAGCTTTTGATGGAACGTGTCATGAAGTAATTGGAAATATCACAATCCAGCTCCAGATAGGCCCATGTATATATGAAGTGGACTTTCAAGTTATGGATATTAATCCTTCTTACAACTGCCTATTAGGAAGGCCATGGATACATTCCGCCAAAGCCGTCCCATTCTCTCTCCATCAGAAGCTCAAATTTATGATAAATGACAAAGTAGTCACCATCAGGGCTGAAGAAGAAATGATCGCCACTGCTTTCATTGAGGATATTTATGTAGAGCCTAATGAAGATGCACTAAAGTCATCCTTTCAATCTTTTGAGTTCATTAATGCAACATCTGTGGGAGAAGGATTATCGATAGTCGAACCCTATCTATTAAAGAGTACCCACTCGGGTTTAAAAATGATCATTGGCAATGGTTCTTGTGCTGAAAAAGGGCTTGGTAAGCATTTACAAAGGATGGCTTGAGCCTTACAGGTCACCACCTAAGCCAGTAAAAGAGGCTTAGGATTCAAGGCCAATGCGCACTCAAGAAAGCAGTGAGAAAAGAGGATCTGCGACTAGGAGATGGCATGATCATTGGGTCGAGGGGAGGAATCAAAGGCAACAATGTTCCTGTCTCTCCATGAGATATTTTATTCAGGAGGACAAATTGATCCAAGCCAACTAGAAAAGCAAAAGGGTAAAGATATCTTGGTCATCCTAAACAGAGCACTTAACAACCTCTATCTACAAGATACTAAGCCATAAAATTCATGTCCTTCCACTAAGACCTGATTTTGATGATAGGGTCATGATGGAAGCCCCTGCACTTCTCTTGTCCTTTTCATGTAACATCAAGAAATGAAAACCTACCTACCCTCACCCAAAGGCAGATAGGTGTCCTATGTAAGGGGCATTTTTATCAAATATTATCAATGAAATGACTTTTGCATATATCATTCCATATTGTGTATTACTTTTCAACCTTTTTGTCTTCATTACTCTTTTGCCTTTTTTATCTAAATCCTTTAGTTATGTGTGCCTTTTGCAATGTTTATTTTTTTACCTTTTTAGGTGTCCTGACGATAGTGACATGGATGTGTCGGATGGGTCTTTGAAGATCGATTTTGAATAGTCAATTTGCACTAGTGAAGTCAATCCTGAAAAAGATATCAAAAAGAGCTCCATACCACCAGATCTCTTATGATTAGTTGAGCAAGAAGAGAAGCAGATCATGCCCCATAAAGACCCAATGGAAGTAATAAATCTAGGTACTCAGGAGGACCGAAAGGAGGTTAAAATTGAAACCTTAATAAAGTCAATAACTAGGACTAAGCTGATAAACCTACTCCAAGAATATCAAGATGTATTCGCTTGGTCATATCAGCACATGCTAGGACTGGACACTAATATACTGGTCTATAAGCTTCCCATCAAGCCCGGATGCAAATCGATCCAGCAAAAATTAAGAAGGATGAAGCCGAAAATGCTTTTCAAAATTAAAGAGGAAGTCAAGAAGTAATTTAATGTAGGGTTTATTAGAGTAGCCAAATATCCAAAATGGGTTGCCAATATAGACCCAATCCCAAAGAAAGATGGCAAGGTACGAATGTGCGTTGATTATCAGGATCTAAATCGAGCTAGTTCAAAAGATAACTTCCCGCTACCCCATATCGACTCTTTGGTAGACAACACAGCCAAGAATTCTCTATTCTCCTTCATGGATGGATTCTTAGGCTATAACCAGATCAAGATGGTGCCTGAAGACATGGAGAAAATAACTTTCGTAACAATGTAGGGGATATTTTGCTGTAATGTCATGCCCTTCAGCCTAAAAAATGCCAGGGTAACCTATCAACTGGCCATGGTAGCCCTATTTCATGATATTATGCATAAAGAAATTGAGGTCTACATTGATGATATGATTGCCAAGTCAATAAAAGAGGATAAACATGCCATAGACCTTCAGAAACTTTTTGAATGGCTATGAAAATTTCAACTCAAATTGAATCCTGCCAAGTGTACCTTTAGAGTCACTTTGGCTAAGTTTCTAGGCTTTATAGTTAGTGAAAAAGAGATTGAAGTTGACCTAGACAAAGTCAAAGCCATTCAAGATATGCCACCACCTCAAACCTAAAAGAAAATGAGAAGCTTTTTGGGGAGATTGAACTACATTGCTAGATTCATATCCCAGCTCACTAACAAATGTGACCCCATCTTTTGGCTCCTTCATAAACAAAATCTAGGAGAATAGAATGAGGTATGTCAAGAAGCCTTTAATAAAGTCAAACATTATCTGTCAAGCCCGCCAGTGTTGGTACTGCCGGTGCCTGATCGACCTTTAATCCTTTACTTGGCAGTGTTTGATAAGTCTATGGGTTGTGTATTAGGACAACATGATGAGTTAGGAAAGAAGGAGCAAACAATCTACTACTTACGCAAAAAGTTGACAAAATGCGAATGCAATTACTCTACAATCAAGAAATTATGCAGTGCTTTAGTCTGGATAGCCAGAAGACTCAGGCAGTACATGCTGTATCACACCACATGGTTGATTGCAAGGCTCAATCCTATCAAGTATCTATCCAAAACCCCTACATTGTCAGGAAGGCTATCTAGATGGGAAGTCCTACTTTTTGAATACGACATTGCCTATGTCAGTTAAAAGGCCATCAAGGGTAGTGCAATAGCTAACTTTTTGGCAGGTTAAGTGGCAGATGACTATGAACCCTTAAATTTTAACTTCCCAGATGAAGATCTAATGTGCATTTCTAAAGACTAAGATGCCTCTAATGAAGATCAATCCTGGAAAATGTATTTTGATGGAGCATCAAAAGCTTTAGGACATGGAATTGGGGCAATATTGATGTCACCAGATGGGAGTCATTATCTGTTCACAGCAAGGCTAAATTTCAACTGCACGAATAATATCACAGAATATGAAGCTTGTGTCATGGGACTTCAAGCAGTCATTAAGAGAAATGTCAACATATTGTAGATGTTTGGTGATTCGGCCCTAGTCATCTACCAATTGAAAGGAGAGTGACAAACTCGCGATGCCAAGCTGATGTAGTATAGGAAGCTGATAGCAAAGCTCAAGAAAGAATTTGATGATATTAGTTTTCAACACTCACCTTAGGAAGAGAACCAAATAGCTGATGCTTTAGGTACCTTATCAGCCATGTTTAAAGTCAACCAAGAGTCGCATGTTGCTCCCATCCAGATAAGCATCTACATAACTCTGGTTCATTATCATAGTGTCAAAAAGGAGAAGGATGGCCTACCGTGGTACTATGACATCTTTTATTATATCAAGGATCAACAATATCCCAAACATGCAACCGAGACTAATAAAAGGACTATGAGAAGGCTAGCTATGGGATTTGTTCTCGATGGAAAAATCTTATACAAAAAAAGTCACAATCAAGTATTGCTCAGATGCGTTGACACTCCCAAACCCAAAAAGATCCTAGAAGAAGTTCATGAAGGGATTTGTGGCACACATGCTAATGAACATTGGATGGCCAAGCAAATTATGAGAATGGGTCATTATTGGTTGACCCTCGAGAGATACTGCATCAATTACGCCTGAAAATGCCATAAGTGTCAATCTATACGGACAAGATCAATGTCCTTCCAGCGCCACTTCATGTCATGATGGTCCCATGGCCCTTCTCTATGTGGGGCATGGACGTAATCGGGCCAATCAACCCTAAAGCTTCCAATGGGCATCATTTTATCTTGGTAGCAATCAACTATTTCACTAAATGGGTAGAGGCTGCCTCGTATGCTAATGTCACTAGATCAATTATTTGTAAGTTTATCAAGTGGGACATCATCTATAGTTATGGCCTCCCAAACCAAATCATCACGACAATGCAAGTAACTTAAATAATAAAATGATGCAAGCGATCTGCTCATAGTTCAAGATCCAGCATCATAATTCTATCCCTTATCGCCCAAAGATGAATGGGGCAGTCAAGGCAGCCAATAAAAACATTAAAAGAATAGTTGAGAAAATGGCTGAGACTTACAAAGACTGGCATAAAAAGCTATTCTTTGTGCTTCATGCCTATCAAACCTCAATTTGCACTTCCATGGGTGCTACCCTATTTTCTCTTGTCTATGGGATGGAAGCTGTATTGCCTATTGAAGTTGAGATCCTTTCTCTTAGAGTCTTGATGGAAACCAAACTTGAAGAAGCCGAATGGGTCAAGAACAAATACGACTAGCTCAACCTCATCGAGGAAAAATGCATGAAGGCCATCTGCCATGGTCAAATGTATCAAAAACGTATGATCCGAGCCCATTACAAAAAGATGCACCCATGACAATTCCACCTAGGTGAATTGGTATTGAAGAAGATCCTCCTAATTCACAAAGATACATGGGGCAAGTGGACCTCTAATTGGGAAGGACCGTATCTTGCCCAACCTAATCAACTCAGATTTTGTCAAGAAATCTTACACGTAGAGGGCAAAAACCTAAAAAGGCATCCTTCAAAAAAAAGAGGGAGAAAGCAAAAAAAAACAAAAACAAACAAACAAAAAAAAAGAAAAAAAAAGAAAAGAAGGGAAGAAAACAAAAAGGGGTCTAGATGAAAATTCAAAAAGGGCATCTGGGCAACCAACCCAACTATAATTGAAAACCCGCAAGGGTGACTTAAGAAGATCAATTTTGATGGGGGCATGAACTAAGAGTACCTACAAGATAATGCAAAGCAATCCTAGAGATCTTTTAAAGATCAACTCATGCTAGGCATATTTATTGTTTGAGAAAGATTCTAAAAAGCACCTAAAGAACATCCATGTCATAATTGTCAGAGGCATCTTTCACCCAAAAGATCATTTTTCTCGCTACCTTATCAATTGCTTGCAAATAGTATATTAAGTTATGTCTCTTTGTTGTCATGAATAAATATTACCTTGTTTCTTTTTAACCCCTGTACAATTCACATTGCACTTGTCATTTAACTGATAATGTTTGATAATCAATTAAAATGCGCATTAGGACATCTTAACATTACATTGAAAGGAAAAGAAAAGCACAGGGAACTCTACTTACGCCCCAATCATCAAGATCATGCATTTTTCACATCCAAACACTAGCTCGACATGACCATACATCAAACCATTTCTTGCTTTCACAAGCCACATCTCAAGAAAAACCATTTTAAGCTAACCAAAAATTGACCCATGCATTCTATCAGAATCCTATCAAAACCAGAGACATCAACCTGATCAGGCAAACAATCTCCAAATTGTTGACAATGCCTTCCAATTGTCAGGAAAATGATTAAGCCTCCTAAATCGAGAAACACAACAATCTAAATTCTTAGGAATAGACTTTTGGTCATATCCCCAGTGGAGCCAAGACAACCTACAATCCCTAGCTAGATAAGGAAAATTCTAGTCCATAGTTGCAACAAAGATGAATCGCCATCCCTATGAAAGTCTGAATGACCTACAAGAAAAACCATGGCTATCTCCTGTATTAGACTTCACATCATGCAATCATGGTAGCATTTCGTATCATGCACTCATATTACCATCATACATCATTTTTACAATATCACTTCAAGCCAGGTTTATTGAACTTCCAAGGAATTCCTGGTAAGAACTCTTAGCTTCGCAAACCAAGTGTCCTCAGGTAAGGTCCTTTTCTTCTCATCACCTCATGTCAAAACCCTTTTTATCAAGCAACTACTATCAAAGTGCTAGTGTCAAGAAATTGTTGTCTAGAAACTATCATAAAAAACTTTTGTCAAGAACATTCGTCAAAAGCTTTGTCAAGAATTTTGTCAAGAACTAGTGCCAAAATCCTTTTCAATCGAAAATTTTATCATGAACTTCTGTTAAGAAAAGCTTGTATTAGAAATTTTATTGAAAACTTTGTCGCCACCCTCTTTACAGCCCATAAGTCAGTGGCACCCCTTTAAAGCCCACAAGGTAGTGGCACCCTTTTAAAGCCTATAAGTCAGTGGCACCCTTTTAAAAGCATATAAGTTAGTGGCACCTTTTTAAAGCGCATAAGTCAGTGGCACCTTTTTAAAGCCCACATGTTAGTGGCACCCCTTAAAAGCCCACAAGTTAGTGGCACCATTTTAAAGCCCATAAGTCAGTGGCACCCCTTAAAAAGCCCAAAGTCAGTGGCACCCTTTTAAAGCCCACAAGTGAGTGGCACCCCTTAAAGCCCACAAGTCAACAGCATATCTTTAAAAGCCCACAAGTCAGTGGCACCTCTTTAAAGCCCACATGTCAATGGCACCCTTTTCAATGTTCACAAGTCAGTGGCACCTCTTTAAAGCCCACATGTCAGTGGTACCCTTTTCAAAGCCAATAAGTCAGTGGCACCCTTTTAAAGCCCACAAGTCAATGGCACACCTTAAAAGCCCATAAGTCAGTGGCACCCTTTTAAAGCCCACAAGTCAATGGCACACCTTAAAAGCTCATAAGTCAGTGGCACCCTTTTAAAGCCCACAAGTTAGTGCCACCTCTTTAAAAGCCCATAAGTCAATGCCACCTCTTTAAAGTCCACATGTTAGTGGCACTTCTTCAAAGCCCACATGTTAGTGGCACCATTTTCAAAGCCCACAAGTCAGTGGCATCCTAAGTTAGTGGTACCCCTTAAAAGCCCACAAGTCAGTGGCACCCCTTAAAAGCCTACAAGTCAGTGGCACCCTTTTAAAGCCCATAAGTCAGTGGCACCCCTTAAAAAGCCCATAAGTCAATGGCACCCCTTAAAGCCCACAAGTCAGTGGCATCCCCCTTTTAAGCCCATAAGTTAGTGGCACCCCTTAAAAGCCCACAAGTTAGTGGCACCTCTTTAAAAGCCACAAGTCAGTGGCACTTCTTTAAAGCCAACATGTTAGTGGCACCCTTTTCAAAGCCCACACAAGCTGGTGGCACCTAGTCTAGGTCAAAGCCCACACTAGCTGGTGGCGCCTAGTCTGAGTCAAAGCTCGCACGAGTTAGTGGCACCCAAGTCAAAGCCCATATAAGCTGGTGGTACCCAAGTCCAAGTAAAAGCCCACACAAACTGGTGGCACCCAAGTGTAAATCAAAGCCCGCATGAGCTGTCGACACCCGAGTTAAAGCCCACACGAACTAGTGGCACCCAAGTTTAAGTCAAAGTTCGCACAAGTTGGCGGCACCTACATTAAAAATCCACGTTACTCTGCACTTGCCTAAGGGGGTTAAACCTTAGAAAACCTAGCACCCTAATGTTTTGGGAAACGTTATCCCACCCCAAACAAAATAATATCTATTTATCTTTACCATGTTCCTGATTTTCAGCAACAGTAAAAAAGGGGCAGCTGTAGACACCTTATTTTATTCGAGCTACTTTTTTTAAACAATCTGGAGCACGGACGTGAAAGGGGGTGATGATCGTCAAGCAATAATGTGAGATGGTCAAGAAGGCCTATGGATCATATCAAAGTTAAATGCAAAGATATGGCATCAAAAGATATAGTTCAAGGTGTTTGGGGATAAAATATATAAGAAAATTCATAATACATGGTTCTCATGTATCGATACAATGCCCCAACATGCCAAAAATTTCAAATGTCCCTATTTATATCGATAAAACAGGTAGATGTATCAATACATGAGCTTTTGTATCGATACAGGATCTCATGTATTGATACTAGGCCATGCCAAGACCAAAACATACATTCTGTAAAGAAATGTATCGATACATATCAGCATGTATCAATACAGTGGTTTATAGTATCGATACAATGGTTCATAGTATTGATACAATGATCATTGTATCGATACCATCAAGGTTTTTAAACCAAATGTATTGATACATTATGCAATGTATCGATATATGCAGGCTATTTTCACAGTCCAGACATTGTTGACTCATCCACCATTGATCTAAAACTCAATTTTAACTTATTTTTTTGCATCAGGAAAGATTAAAACACATTTCAAATTTTGAATTTAGGCTTTTGAACTAACCAAAACATTTTTTTGAAGTCTAAATTGGATCAAAAAGGTTAATATCACATGATCACCCTACTCCCTAATTGGTTGACCAAGATCACCATCAGCTGCCTTATGCCCATCACATTGGCAGCAAGTTGCTCCCTACAGCCACTTTATAGCCACCATGCTGACATCACTTTGTCCCCCTTGAAAAATGGCCAAAAACACCTTCAATTTGGCTCTAAAATGCTGGTATAAATAGACCACTTATATCTCAGCTAAAAAAGTTAGATTCCTGCTCATTTTCAGCTTCAAAAAACACATTCCCACATCAAGAAAATAAAATCCCACAGCTCTTCACTGACCATCCAAAACACTCATTCTCAACCATTACACATTTTAAAAATCACCCTCATCCATACCAAAACCTCATTATTTCTCTCTTTTTTTGCTTATTAAGAACAAGGAAAAGAGGAAAATTCAAGCCATCTTTACTGCTCCAACTATTCGGCCAAAAAGTGAAGTTTTGTTGGTATAACTTTTCACTTATCACTTTCATCTTTTGTTTTTCAGCACCTTCATCATTTTAGTGAGATCTCCATGTTTCCATCACCCACTTGGGATTATCATGCACTATTTTGGCTTTTCGTTGTGGTAGTTTAAGAATTGGATGCCTTAATGCCCTTTTGATATGCAAAATGCCTTATTTCATCCTTATTAGTTTGATATCTCTTGCTCATGCATTTTATGCCATATCCATACATCTTGTTATCCTTAATCCATGTATGAATCATTAGCCTAACACATTTCAAGCACATTCACACTTTAGCTTGCATGAATCATTGTCATTTTCAGCATCCATAACATTTTCTTGTCATAATGCATAAAACTTTATCTAAACCATTGGTAAAGTTCGTATCCCCATTCATGTTATGTGCCATCCCCTTGTATGTTTGTTGTCTTCTCCTT
>JBBYHK010009724.1:0-11708 GCA_038382065.1 Adansonia grandidieri | reverse complement strand
ACGCCGTTCAAGAGGGGCAGGGAAAAAGAGTGTAGGCGGGCCTGGTCCATCATACATGAGGAAGGTTATGTGGCATTGCAGGGTTGAAATATATAAATAAGCAAAAGCTTGGTATTAGTGAAATAAAATAATATTTGAAATGTATTTTAAAAGAAAGAAAATTGGTTTTAAAAAGGTATTAGTGAAAATTTGCGGTTCGAGAACGTTTGCTATTGATTCGTCCAAATTTTCGGTTCTTAGATTAATCGTTAAGTCATTTGGATTAATATCAGTTTAAAAAAATATTTTCAAGATATTGTAAAGGAAATTATAAATTATATAAATCGTTTTACCAGCTATGTAATTAAAAACTAATGAGATAAGAATTAAAAATATTATTATCATTTGACAAACTGGCGTAATACCCTAAACCACAAGAAAAGTTCTTTTTTCCGGCACTTGTAAAGGACACAAAAAAAATGTCCTTGATAAGATACAAAAAGAACCAAAAAAAAAAAGAATGTCCTTGATAAATGTCATAGACAATTCTTTGACCGTTAGTTGACTGTCAGTTAGGCGAGTTTTGGTGAAAAGTTTTTGATAGACTTGACTACAAATGTAGAATTGTATTTGTCGACATTAGTTTTGGCGATGCTTTAAAGCATTGTTATATGCAAAAAAAGCTTTTACACGCTTTTCAGAGTGCGAGTAAAAGTTATATTTGTATTGAATTTATATTTATTAATTTACGTATTTGTTAAACGAGTTATATTGACATTTAAAATTAAATTAGTCAATATTGTATCAGTGAGTATACTATTTTTATTCTGGTACATATACATATTTATATCAGTGTTTTTGATATATCGTTTGGGGTTTATCGGAATTTGAATATTTTTAATTTATATACATGAAAAATATTTTCAAATATGAAATAAATGAGATTAGATAAATTTTATATTTTAAATATTCATCAATTATATATAATGTTTTAAAAATACTTATCAAATATAAGAAAATCAATATCAATTAAGTAGTAAAGCTAAAATTTTTTAATGATCGTTAAATTTATGAATAATTATGTCTAACATTCATCAAATTTATGAATAATTATGTATAATATTTATTAGCTTTAGGATCAATATTGGTTTAACTTTTTATTTACAAGATTATATTATGTATCGATCGGTACAGCTATTTTCGGTCAATACTACCAAAACAGGCCGGTACTTACTAGTACGACTAGTATACACCGAAACTAAGATCGAAATAAAATCAACTATTATTGATACCGTAATATAGCAGAATCGGTATGTTACGATACCGATAACACTGCTTAAAACTGATTTTACAAGTTAATAACCTTTAAAGGCAATTTAAATTACTATTACAAATAATCATTTACATAAATATTATAAAAATATTATATTAGCTTTTTTGACATTTTAAATCCTCTTAAAAGCACGATGTCTTGTTTTCTTACTTTTACCAAATGCAATTTGAAGAAGCATAACAAATTGAAGTTCAAGATATCACTTACCAACCTAAAATGATTTCTTGCATAAGATCATTTTAAAGTATCCAAAACCAATAAAAAGACTACCACCGTGTAATCAAAGTTAAAGGAAACAAAAGAAAAAAACTCATAAGAAAGTATAAGATCCTAATTTTCAAAATAGAAAAACTTTAAGTGGATGGATGTTTTTGATAATGTTGTTGGTGGAAATACTTAATCAACCTTATCAAATACCAAAAAGGGCATGCATTTGGTCAATTACTCATCTATGAACTCCAACCAATCATTCCCAATGTCGTTGATACTAATCCAAATACTGATCTTGTTTGTGCCACATCCTAATTCATCTTGCTTCTAGCACCAACAATTGGGTGTATGATTTAACTGAGAGGAACATAAAATAAAAAAAGATAATAAGCAAATGTTTGCTAATTTATTCCATCTCATCTTTAACATAATTAGGTTTATGAGAATGGACATTGGACAACAGCATATCAATCATGAGGGAAGGTAAAGTGGCTTAAGAAGATGTAGACTCATCACTCAGTTCTTGAATAGAATAAAATTTGATCCATAGCTTCTTTGCACTTAGCCTCAATCTTTGTCCCTTTACAAATCAAACTCTCTATTTTCTAAATATTTGTTAAAAATCAAGTGAGCTGAGTTTGGATTGACTTAGGAGTCAGGTCAAGAATTGAGAGTGATATCATCTACATCAACTTAGATCGATATAAGATGACAATAGCATATGTTGATCTCGAGTTCATGTACAAAGGACATAATACTGGTTTGAATGCTCTATGAAGGAAAGTAAAAAAGAAGGCTATGTTTAGTAAAAAGGAAAAGTGTAAAAATTAGAGATTATCTCATAAATGTCTAGCTTGCAATATAAAAATTGAAAGCTCAATATGCAATTCTACTTAGAATTTTACCTTGTTATGAAGACATAATGTTAACTACTACTAGCCTAAACAACATAAGCAATAGATGTACAAACACTACGTAACACTAAGGAAAACTGCTTCAGAGCCATCAATCTAAAAGCCATATTGATAATACTTGGGATATCATAAGATGTCAATAAATACGATTTGCTTGAGAAATTGCAAACACTTTCACATTTGCTCCAATTTTGTGGCAAGCTTAACTAGCAATGAGATCTATAACATTGGAACTAGGACTTTTACAATTTAAGAGACATTTTGAATAATGTTTTCAAAAAAATCTTGAATTAAAGTCATAGCAAATTAGGTACATAGTTATTTAGAAAGTTTATTACTTTTTTTTTCCTCCACAACAAGATAAAAGAGTTTTACAGCTATAGGATCATCTAATAGCAACCTAAGCCTTTGCCTTTTTTTGTTTATAGATGTAAATTTGTTGCTGAACCCCAATAGGGGAACCAGGTAACAATTAATGGCCATTTTGAAACAATGCATAGTAATTATGACAAGTTTAAGTAAAAATAACAAAACAAACATTGTATTTTTACATTCTTTTCTCTTAGCTACTAAATAAGATTAAGTTGTTAAAAATGTTCAATACTTATAGATGCCTAATTTCATCCGAACCATCTCTTGGACATCTAAAAGTGTAAAAAATCAAAGACCGAGCAATTACTTTATTGGGTTTGGCCCTCTCTGTAGAAGGGTCGATCCTTTGCCTTTCAATTGTCAAATTTTTTAAAAAATACAATGAGTATTAATACTTTTCCTTTAGTATTGATACCCATATGGCAATCATATTGATACTTTGATTGGAAAAAATCAAGAAGGTACGATGTCCATTATTGATTTTGTACCATGAAATATCAAATTGGGAGAAAAATTGATTCTTTTGTTCTTTTTTCATAAATCAAATTTGTCATATGAGAATTTTAAACCTTTTGCATTTAAATTTTTATTTTAAATTGATTTCTCATCTTTAGATTTTTTTTATTTACCTATGAATGGGTTTAACTAAAGCATTCACATGAAAACTTGTCCTTGAATTTTTAATTCTTTGGGGAATTTCCTTTTATATACATGAAATATCTCTCTAAATATTTTAAAATTAGGATATCCAATTAGATATTTTGAATTTAGTATTTATTAAATTTAGGTTCACACTTGAAACTTTTCCCTAACTTTTTCCTAGTATAGGTTGGTCAGTGTATGCCCTCGAACTAATTAGACTAGAAAATGAGATAGATAGTTAACTACATACATGTTACTAGTCAAAATAGCAAAATGTTTTTCTTCATGATAGTGATATGATTGACTATCATGAAAATGCTAATTGGATAAAGCCCATGAAATACAATGGCCTTACAAAGATATGTGATGAGTTATGATGATGGTTTCTTTATGCATTAAATCTATGTTTCTAAAAATGTTCTTGGTTATCGTATTTTCAATATAGGTCATTAACAATGCACAAAGACCAGTATATGCTAAGCCTCATGCATTTGATGCCTGCAACCCTTTGATCTCATAAGTTAAAGTATAGAAATACTTAGCATATAGGTGCTTATTTTATGGAAAAAAAGTTCTCTAAACACGGTTCGAATGAGAACTTCATTTGGTATTAGTCACTAAAGTGTCTATAGAATATGTTCTCATGTGCCAATCATGTATAATAGTCATTAGAATTATGATACCAAGTTATCTTGTACAAGGATTATCATACTTAGACATCTTCATGAATGGGTCCACAAAGATTGATGCCTATGGTAGAATGGTTTATGTAATGAAGCATATGGTAGATGAATGAGTGATCCAAGGAGGATTTACCTTTCCTGATGACATTGGAGACATATCTCAAATGATCTTAACTATGGTTAATTGGGTTAAATTCTCTGGCCAGAGCACAATGAATTATGAGGAATTGTTCCTCATAGATTCATAATTATTAACCATAAGTTGCAAGATCTAACATGGATTGAACCATAAATAGAAATTGACACATGCTCATGCTCATTTTGACATATATGGCGAAAGGATTGTACTATAGTAATAGGCTAGTTACTAAAAGGTTTTAATAAGGTCACATTAACTCTTCAATAGTTGGGTGGTCATGATGGGTTGCTAGATCCCGATTTTAATCCATGGATATAATTAATTATGTTCAGTGCCAATATATTGGGAACTTAATGGGTCACACACAATAAGATAGATTTGTTGGATTAAATTCGAGATTTAATTAAGTATGTCTTAATTAAATAAAGTTAATTTGAATGGAGGACTTAGTTGAATAGTTCAATTTAAATTTATTTTAAGATAAAATTAGATTTGTAACATTTGAATTTTGTTGTTTATTTAAAACATGGTAAATAAGATTATCTTATTAAGAAAATGTCTAAATTAGAACATACCATGCCAAGGCGTATAAACTTTGCCCTACTTGAAATAGGATTTCACCTAGACTAAGGACTTAATTGTGAATCAAATCTTTTCTTTATTTTTCTATCTCTCTTGCAGGTCTATTATCCCTTGGAATGTTCTTGTGATATTAATTTATTTGATAATTAATATTAAACAAGATTAAAATAAAGTTAAAATAGTTTTCACTAAATTAAGGATTTTATGATGATAAAATCCATAGGGATGTTTATACCAGCTAATGTTATTTCCAATTTATTTATCTAATTTTATAATTATTAGATAATTATATTTATTAGATGAATATTATTTAGATAAATATGGAGTTAAATTATAGAATTAAACTCATGGAAACACTATTTGGCCCAATATGACCTTGACGCATTATGAGCCTGGGTTTATTGGACTATGTGTGTTGGTTAAAATTCCTATGGCCTAATTATAATTGGTAATTCAACCAAGACAAAGGAAAAATGGCTGATCAACTAATTTACTTAAAACAAGGTGGAAAAATTACACTTGTTTTAGGAGTTTTAAGTTGATCAAGACTTTTCCATTGTAAGTCCAACTAAGAGTTGGATTCAGCTAATTTATAAAGACATTATGTGTTAGAAAAATTGTGAGTAATTTTTAACTTAATTTTTGAGGTATTAGATTCTTGAATCCAGAGAGAGAAAATCTTTTTGCTTTGAGAAAGAGTTTTTCAGTGTGTTTTCTCCATAGCCCCTCATTCCTAAAATTATTCTTGCTTTTTGCTTAATTTGCTTCCTAGTCTTGTTATTGGTCTTTGATTGATAAAAGTAAGCAGTTTACCTTTTGGCTAGAACTAGAGAACCACTGTGCCTTAAGAAGGTTTCAACAAACATCTATGTGGATAACCACTAGAAGAAGGACATATGTGCTGCTCACGATCCTAGAGATCCTCTCACGAAGATATAGCAGCCACTCTTAAGGATCTTTTTGATTGGTTTTATTTCAAACTTTGACATCTGACAACAAAGTAATCTCTAAATAGATGGATGTTTAAATTTCACTGAAAAATTTTAAAGTTTATTACATATAAGTCCCTTTTTAAAGATCTACAGGGAAGTCCAGCTGTTTTTGTGTTTACATCTTCCACTGCTCTTTTCTCTTTATTTTATTGATTTTTGAAATCCAATACATGAATGAGGTTGGACTTTTTGAGGATTCGAATCTCTTTAAGATTTTTATTTTGATTTTTCCCCATGGAATTCTCTACTTGATTTTCTTCAAAATTCTTATGACATGGAATTTTCCATTAAAGCACACTAAGTATTGGATTTTTTTAATTCAATCCTTCACACATAAGAATTTCAATTCAACATAGCCTTTTTCAATCTTTACACATTAGTTGTTTTTTTATAGAAGTTTCTTTTCATGATATTTTAATTATAATCTTTACATGTAAAAATTCTTAATTGAATTTCTTACATATAGGATCTTAGTTAACCCTTTTTAACACACATGATTTGCTAATTAGAATTTTTGTACAGTTTTTTTCTTAATAGGACATTACTAATGAACTTTGTCACATTCACTTTTAAAATTTATTTTTTTATCATAAACCATTACAAATTAATTCTTTTTTACCAAATATTCATTCCAAATTAATATTCTTTACCTTGTTATAATATATGTTTATATATAATATTTTTATCCCAAATATATTTTAATTTTGAATTTCCTTTTCACCATGGACATTTGGGATCCATGCATGATTTTTGTTTTCTTGTTTTTTCTCCCATCACATTAGACATGATAGCCTTTTAAAAGACTTTGACTTACCACCTATGAGCATCCATGCATGTAATAATGTTTTGGTTTGAAAATAGAAAAGAGACAAAATTTAGAGAAATGGGAAGGAGGTTTGGCCAATGCATTAGCTTTGGTTTGTTATGATCTTGCAGGGGATTTACCGCAACAATCAGCCACACCTTATTCCCAAACTTTGGACTTTTTTTTAAAGGCTGGGAAGTTTTCAAGTAAGTGGCCTAACAAATTCGCATGGTACTTTAGTAGGCATTAGCTTTGTACCACTTGGGGTATGATCAACAGTTGGGCTGCTAAGAGTTTAGGGTACAGTTCTTTATATGTTGTTGGGATGAGATTGAATTGGGGTTTTTAAAGGTTGGTTTTTTGACTTATTTGACCTATAATGGCTTTAGGTTGGTTCTATGTTTAGGCCAGAAAAGTAATTAAACATGATTGCCCCAAGGTATAAATGGCTTGTATTAAGGAGAAAATAAATATGGATTTGGAATAGAATAGCTCGGATCTAGGTAAAAGAGGCGTAGGGTATAGATGACTGATAGTAAAGAGGACTTATGTAATTGACTGAATGGGCCTTTTCATTTTTCTTGGTCGGTTTAGCTTTCATGCTTGTAGAGGATTCACTACAATCGATTTTCCCAGCCTTGATTATGGTTTCGACATCTGATAGGACTAGGTTGGCAAAGTTCTTGGTTGCATTCCTGAATAACTTGTCACAGAAATGAGGGTGGAGGGTATTAACAAAGAGAATGGTGGTTTCTATTTTAGTTAGAGGTGTTTGAAGCCATGATGCTAGGTCTTTTCACCTTGAGCATATTCATTAAACGACTCAATTCATTTCTTTTCCAAAGATAATCGGTCTAGTACTTAGTTGGTAATATGCTTATACTATTGTAAAACTACCTTGGCTAGATTTGTCCAATTTTGAATATAGCTTCATTCAACTCATTATACCACCTATTGCCACTCTCGATAAGCTATCTTGAAAACAATGGATTAGTAGCTTATCATTTTGAATATGTTTTGCCATTTTTCTAATGAACATCTTAGTATAGGCCTGAGGTGACTAAATGCTATTGTAATTTTCAAAGTCTAGCACTTTGAACTTTGATGGGATGACTAGATTTAGCACCAAGTTTAGATCTTTTGCATTAACACTATTTAGCCTTTCAATTACTTTAAGCTTCTTTTGAAGAAATTGATATTTCCCTTTGTCATTTTCTAGTTTAGCCTATTTTTTAGCCTTTTGTTTGAGCTTTTCTCATTCCAGGAGTTTGTCAGAGTTTAAGACCATCAGCTCCACATAGTGGTACCTGGCCTAGTGTTATTTGCTCATTCATTAGTATTAAAGTTGACATGAACTGTAGGTGCAGGGTCTACAGGTTATGTATTTTGAGGATCTTGAATCCCAGGTTATGTTGCCTCGGATGCCCCAGTTATGATGATTATTGTTAACTTCATTATTTGAGCCTATATCTCTTCTTGGTGTTTCATAATAGCCTCTTCAGCTTCCCTCTGTATGGCTTCCATTCTTGGAAGCCTTGCAATTTACTCATCTACCATTTCTCTCATTCACAATTGGGTATGATATCGATATGTGGGTTGCTAGGTGTTTTCTTGCGGGGGTGGGATTTTGACACCTTTCGCCCAAGCATTCTGAGTCAAAGTTTTATTTAATGATTTAACAACATCATAAATGAATGTTTATGTATATGCAAAAATGTAATTATGTATGTTTGATGCACACATAAAAAATAATTAGGTTATGCATTGATCCAAAGACACTTGCTTTAAACACAAGTTCCAAAATTCAAGGATTTTCATTAGCTCATAATGATTTAAACATCATTGATCATTCTATGATTACAACTATAAAATAGCTTAACTTGCTCATATTGCTATGTTGTTCCCTTAAAAATATCCAACACAACCAACCTATATTTCCCAACTAGGTTGGTTTGTGCCTTCAGAGCCTCATCTTTCTTCACCATTTTTCTTGCTTGAATTATCGCAACGTGGATTTCCCTGATAAAGTGATTGATATACATCTACCAACCAATGCTCTCATCCTCCCATCTCTTGTTGTGCTTTGTTGTTGTGTTGAAAGCCTTATTCCAATTAGCCTATTTCTCTTAGTATTCTCAAAGCAGAGCACGAATGTAAGCCTTTTGTTCTTACAATGTTATCCTATAGCCTACATAGTCATCTAAAAGGCTTTTTTCTTGTTCAGAAGTTGGGATACTTTCCTTTTTTCTTCTTCTACAAGTGTAGCCTTAAGTTGTTCATTTTCTTCATGTACTTCTTCAACTTGAAGTGCGTATTTTTCCATTCATTTTTCCCATGCCCGAAGACAGTATCCTTGACTTAACCTTTTTGATGGAGTTTTTGCATTCCTCGACATTTCCTCGAAATGGTTTTTAGAAGACCTACTAGAGCTTCTATGTGTACTAGTAAGCTTTATCCTTTTATTTTGTTTTACCTAATTAGTCCTAATCATGTTGTCATCTACAGTCATTTCTTTAAGTTTTTTTTCCCAGGTGTCTAAATCCATCTTTGAATTTGCAACTTCATCTTAAAGCTTTTGATTCTCACTGTTCATTATTTTCTTATCTCTTGCAAATTTTACTTGAATCAAGTCGGTCTTGAAGGGCACAACAGACTTGGGTTGAATGGCAAATGGGGGAATTATCCTATCTTAGGTGATGAGAATCACATCTATACTTTTGCTCATCTTCCATGCTGATAACCAAGGTGGTGTTATTCGTGTATCTACTTAACCTAGACTCAAATCTTCTTTTAGATGTTATAACAATTTTGGTCATTTGATCTCTAAAACCTTCACATTTTATTCAAGATACATTCTTGATATCCCAAAAGTAATCAAAATGAACTATTTTGACCTGAACTATCTTAGAGTAGAAATGGGATAGAACTAACAGTTCCCATATTCCTAGCAATAGGACAAAGGATTTGTTTCCACACTTATACAGGATAGCTTTGGGCTTGAACCAAGGTTCTCTTCATGTTACGTCCTCTTGAGTTAAGTGACTGAAAGTTTGGGTTCATTGATCTTTCGTCCCTAACTCGGGCCATTTGTTCCTGAGAAACTCTCATAGAAGGACAAAATTTAGTAGATATAGCTTGATCTTTTTATCTCCCTCTCCTTAGAAATGGTTCCAAGCCTCAATATAGAACAATCGTAGGCATTCGTGAAACCTCTGTTTACCATTTTTGACACTAATTTGGTGATCTGATTGTTTTGACAAGATTGGCAGGCATCGAGTTTGCTCTCTTGCTAAGATGCTGGAATAAATCCACTACTAATATCTCAAAATGCCTTAGAACTTTCAAAAATAGAACTAACTCATAGAAGGCTTGAGCAAACACATCGACCACTTAATCATTTTTTGAATGTTTTCAAATAAACAATTGTAGAAATTCTTGCAAAATTGCATCACTAGTGTCTTTCTTCCTAAGGATTAGTTTTTGAGGTGGTCATATTTTGCCTAAAACTTTAGCCCAGATCTTATGACAGCTAGGAAGATTATGATTTTTACAGAAAATAGGATTTATTCCCAAAGACTTAATTCCAAGTAAGGTCGAATATTCTTCTAGAATTCCATCATAGCCTAACTCATATGTTTATCTAACTGGATCGAAAGCAGGAAGGATAAATTACCGTATTTCTCAATGAACTAATTCCATTTCATGTTTCCCCAATGACTCCATATTCCCACAAAATTTGTCAAATCATTTGTTGTAGGTCTAGATGAGTCATTCTAGGTAGTGAAAAAACAAAAACCTTCGACAGACAATGCCCATTATTTTTCTAATTTCCTTTGAAGTATGTATGAACATCTCAGAATTCTTTATGAATGATCTTTGTTTGTCCTTCTATGAAGACTAAGAAAATCTTTTGACTGATCTTAGAGTTTAAAGCAAATGTTCCTATATTCGAATGATACATGAAAAAGAAAAAGGAAAAAAAAACAGGAATTAGTAATAAATTAAAAAATTTTACAAGAATTTAGACATGTAAAATATTAAGAAATAAAATGACCAAATCTATGCAACAAATTACAAAATAAATAGTTAAAGGTTGGAAGCATTCCTTCACGTGTTTTTAAATCTCAAAAACCTTTAAAATTAGGTATGGCTTTAATTAAGTAAGGTTCTTACCATTTATTATATAAGGTTTAGATTTTTTATGTACTTTTCCAAATTGCTCCTTGAGTCCAGAAAGAACTGACTAAGGCACCTTGATGCTTAACCATCATGGTATTTGGTGGAAAAGGTTCAATCCTAGTGCTAGTATTTTTCAAGTCTTCGTAGAGGCTCATGCCTTGCGAAGCCATAGTAATGTACACCCAAGAGGTTTTTCGCTAGCCTATATGGAGGCTAACTTCACAAAGGAAGAGCTATTTTACCCCTTGTAAATAGGTTTAGTATCCACAATAGGCCTATGTCATGAAATACATGTGAATAGTATGTGAGAAGGAATGAACAAACCTTCTATGACTTAACTACGAACCCTTATCCTAGATCCTCACAAAAATAAAAGTCACACAAAAGCAAAATGATCAGTGACAAAAATAATTAATAAATGTAAAAATTATTCGAAGAACATTAATCTTAGAAAAACCAAGGAATTAAAATTAAACACTAGTTAAAACAAATTAATCAAAATTTAAAATAACACATAATTAATTTTAGGTCTGACTTTTGGAAAGTCTAAAGTTTGTTCAGCAGTCATAATGTAATTGGTTAGTGGGGAAATTTTGAGCACAAAATTTTAAAAAATTAGGAAAAATAAAGTCTTCAAGATATCGCAACTTGTTGAGTGTGAACTGGATGCATTGGAGTTAGATGGGCAATTTTTTAGTGCTAGGACTATGTTACTAAGTGAATTGCACACTTGGCTTAATCTTAAGTGGCATTACAAAATAGATAGTTGACCTAGAGTCACCACCAATATGTTTTGGCTGTGTAAGATTGGTCAGTTATTAGAGTTCGTCATTTGAGAGTTACAAAGTTTGCAAAAACAAACTTAAAGATTTGCGTAT